>BGPR01015931.1:0-35670 GCA_013235015.1 Araneus ventricosus
GAAAAGATGTTCTATGGTATGGAGATTAAGATAAAAATAATAAAAAAAATTTAATTCAAAATTTAATACCGCCGCAAGGGGGTTGAATTTTCGAAAAAAATGGGAAAATATTGAATTTTGATTATATGATTTAAAAAAAATATTATTATTAATCAAAACCTACTTATGCAGAAAAGATGTTCTATGGTATGGAGATTAAGATAAAAATAATAAAAAAAATTTAATTCAAAATTTAATACCTCCGCAAGGGGGTTGAATTTTCGAAAAAAAAAGGGAAAATACTGAATTTTGATTATACGATTTAAAAAAAAATATTATTATTAATCAAAACCTACTTATGCGGAAAAGATGTTCTTTGGTATGGAGATTAAGAAAAAAATAATAAAAAAAATTTAAATTCTAAATTTAATACTACCGAAAGGGAGTTGATTTTTCAAAAAAAAATTGAAAAAATACTTAATTTTGATTAGTGATTATACGATTTTAGATTCGAAGTAATTGTTTTTTCTGCAACATAAATAACCAAAAGTGATGATTAATGAGTAGTGAGTACTAAGTAGTGAGTAGTAGTACATTGCGACAGTTTGTGACTCAGCTCCCCCTCCCCACACCGTCAAATCTGTCCGGTTAAACAACTAGAGCAGTAGCAATCCCATCTTTTTTCTGTCTCCTGCTTTGTCCTCCCACCCCTCCATAATTCGGAAGTGGTACTTCATGGAATCTTCCCCACAGTCACACATGTAATCACAAAAGTTTTAGCTGTAGTTAGAACATTGGACCTATTTGGTATTTCCGACCGAGCAGGCACTGCCATCGTGTCAGCTGCGCTTCAAGATGTGGGCATTATCTCAGAAAGAAATGTTCTGAACTTTGTTGACAGAAATAAAATTCGGCGTGGGAGAACAGAGGCAAGAACCACTCTATTGTCTCAGGTCATAAAAGATTATGACCATGACCAGTTTGGTTTATACTTAGATGGGCGAAAAGACAGGACTCTATCAATGGAAGACAACAGAAGAAAAGTCATAATAGACGAATGCATAAGTTTGGTAAAAGAACCTGGCTCTGAGTACATTGGCCACGTGTCTGTAAATTTCGGGAGAGCGCAAATTCTTAGAAATAACATATATAGTTCTTTTTGTCATGCGTTGACGATGACATAGATGTAACAAAGTTGGTTGCGACGGAACATCTGTGAACATAGGTGTCAAAGGAGGTATTATACGTAACATGGAACTGATCCTTAATCGTCCACTTCAATGGTTTCAGTGCCAGTTACACGCCAACGAGCTTCCACTACGTCATCTTTTCGCGGACGTGGATAAAACAACAAATGGACCCAGAAGCCTGACTGGCGAAATAAGAAAATCGTTGGCCGGATGCGAGAATCTATCTGTAGTTTCATCCACGCCAATAGAATACACGCTATGTGAAGTGACTAACAAGAAAGACTTAAGTACTGATCAACTGTACTTAATGGAAATTTGTGAAGTCATAAAGTGCTGACATTGCAGAGAAAGTCTGTCGAAGATAAATCCTGGAAAAGTTTGCCACTCAAGGTGGCTTAGAATCACGAACAGAATTCTCAGGTTCAATGTAGCTCACGAAAATTCATCCGAGGCTTTATTGACATTAACGACATTCATCGCAAAAGTCTATGCGTCTATGTGGTTCAAAGATCAAAACGAAACCATAATTAATCTATAAGGCACAGCATTTGCATCAATCAATCGTTCTATCGCGTTATTTCTCGAATGATTTAAAGGATGTCATAGACCCTGTTATTAAAACAAACTAATTTGTTGGCCATCCAGAAAATGTCCTGATATCAATGCTAGCTGACGACAGAAATCACATTAGCCCTTCAAAGAGTTCTGAAAGCACGTAAAGTCATTGGCTACTGCTCTAGTTGTTTAACCGGACTGATTTGACGGTGTGGGGAGGGGGAGCTGAGTCACAAAATGTTGCAATGTGCATTATACTACTCCCTACTTAGTACTCACTACTCCTTAATCATCATATTTGGTTATTTATATTGCAGAAAAAACAATTATTTTGAATCTAAAATCGTATAATCAATAATCAAAATTAAGTATTTTTCCAATTTTTTTTTAAAATTCAACCCCTTTTCGGTAGCATTAAATTTAGAATTTAAATTTTTTTATTATTTTTCTTTTAATCTCCATACCACAGAACATCTTTTCCGCATAAGTAGGTTTTGATTAATAATAATATTTTTTTTTTAAATCGTATAATCAAAATTCAGTATTTTTCCATTTTTTTCTTAAATTCAATCCCCTTGCGGCGGTATTAAATTTTGAAATTATTTTTTTTTATTATTTTTCTCTTAATCTCCATACCATAGAACATCTTTTCCGCATAGGTAGGTTTTGATTAATAATAATTTTTTTTTTCTCCATAGAAGAGCGATCCACTCTAATGTGTAGTCGATTGTTTTGATCTGTTGGTAACCCTATTAACACAAGATGCCCTACAATATTCATACCATATCTTCACGATGATGTGCGGCATTCAGAATATCGTAGCAACATCGTGGTGATATCGTAAAATATCTTGTTCTAATATGGTAAACAATGCACATCTGTTTTGCTATAATGTTGATGAAATCGACACCTATGATTGCCCCATCAATTGTCAACAAGGAACTACATTTTTCCTAAAAAATTCACCCAGGCTCCGGAAACCGCCTGAGTCCGGCTTCTGTCGAACGGGCTGTTTGAGGCTTGATAGGGCTCATAGGGTTAATGCATAAAATGTAATGTCTTTTTCTTATGGAACTCCTATGTCCCACCATCAAGATTTCGTAATCAAAGGGTTAATATAGCTGTTGCTTCTCACATTCGAACATTTTTAACGAAAAATATTTAATGTTAATTTAAATATTAATCTCAGTTACAAATTAGAAATAAATATAGATTCGTACAGAATGCAGTATAAAAATATGCATCACGTTATCGTTATTAAAGAAAAGTAAAAAAGAAACTGGTAATGAAATTTACTCATATTACATAATTACTTAAATCATTGAAAGGCTACATTTTTGTTAACCTCATGTCTCCATTGCAGTTATATAATTAGTATACATGAAACGGAAAAAATTACATAAAAGATTGAAGAGCTACACTTTTTGTTAACCTGATGTCTCAATTTAGTTTTATATACAGGGTGTCCCAAAAAGATGGAACAAGCGTTTATTTCCTTAAATATTGACTTTAGACATATACTTCCAATTACAAAGTTTCATCAAATAAGGTAAGAATTTGTATACAAATAATTTGATATCCAAGGGGAGTGATAAAAAAAGTTACAAAAATTAAATTTTTATACGGCCCCATAGAGCAAAAATGTCAATTAGTAAAATGGTTTTTTCTCATTTATCTGTTCACAGACAAAGTTGTGTGCTTCTATCTGCAAAACCTACAGATATATAAGAAGACCAAAATTGTTGACTTAGACCACTTCTCTATACCTCTCACTGCTGTTGGATCCAGTCTTTCGACGATATTTTAGAGATAATACACATATTTTGAAAAAAAATTCAAAAGGGCGGTATCAGGAAATAATAAAGTATTTGTTAACTCTTACTAAATCTAAAAACTAGTCAAATAATACATTAATTGAAGTATTTACAAATTTCATGTTGTGAACCTTCAAAATATATTCACTGTTATATATCAGCAGTACCAGCTCATCTGCTCAGAAACAAGAAGTGCTATAAAAATATTACTAGAATACAATTGAAATACAGTTTTTCAAATTTAGCTTTATATTCAACTAATTCAAACTTGTAGTTGTAATTATCAGAATTGTATTTTAGATAATTACACTCCTTTTTTCCGGTGAGTTCCGTTCTAATAAGAGAAATGGAATGTGTAGGAACCAGCCAAGGTCCCGTTGAGGCAACATGAAAGTGAATACGAAACTAAAAACAGTCAATGAAAAAAAATCTAGAGCACGAGGGCGAACCATGAGTGAGATTGAAAGGGAAAAAAAGAACATTAGTTGGTTCTAACTAGAAACGGGAGCATCCGAAAATCCAGTTCAAGCTAAGTTCTAAGACAGAAAGAATAGCTGTTCGCCTTCGTCTATTATGCCACTTAGTCGTAAACAGTGAGCGAATTTTAGTGCTTTCTAAAACTATTTGGTTTTGCAGCCCCAATCTCTGTCTTTCTTATTTTTCCATTCATTTTCTGTCTTCTTTTCCCGTTTTTATCTTTTTCGTTAATAATCAATATCTCAGAGTGGAGAAGTAAGGAAAAAAGAATAAAAACAAAAATACGAATTTTTAAAATAATTTTAGTGAGGTCTGCAACTCTGCAGACCTAAAGTACGATTCGCCACTGTTTTCAGGTAAAGCTTATTAATACCCATAACGCTAAGAGCAATTAATTGAGTATTCTGGTTCAGTATTAGGCTATTTTCCTGTTATACCTTAAATTTTCATTTTCTCAAGTTGTTCTTCCATTGTTCATCAAGTCGATAGCTGCAACTATCTGCAAATGAAACTGAGTAACAAAATGCGTAATTGGCAATTTATTTTCTATCCGTGATGACTGGCTGATATACTACTTGACAAATATTTGCATTTCGCTGTTTTGTATACTGAAAAATTTGCATTTCTGCAATCAACATCTCCATATAAATTTGTGAGCAGCCCCTTGAAATTTAGAAATTAACATATATCTGTAAATTTTGCAGACAGAATCGTGAAAGTTAGTTTAAGCATAGTTGAGTGTAAGAGGGGCCTTTCACTCATTGGCACTTTCGCTCTATGGGGCACGTATAAAAATTTAATTTCCTTAACTTTTTATTTTCAACTTCCACAGAAGCCAAAGTGTGTTCACACAAATTCTTACCTTATTTGATGAAACTTTGTAATTGGAAATATATGTCTAAAATCAATATTTAAGTAAATAAACGCTTGCTCCACCTTTTAGGGACCCTGCACTATTAAATAAAGTACACACCATTTACAAAATCAGTCAGGTCCCGGAAATTATTTTATATTTATAAAAAACACTGCTTTCCATTTGATATTCCCGCAAACAACTGTATGATATTCACACGAAAGAAGAAAACAATTTATCTAAAATATTCTATACTTTCATCATTTACAGTGCCAAAATTTACAGTACAGTAAAACTTCGATTAACCGCCACCATCGAGAGCAGAGCTGTGATGGATAACAGAGATCTCTTAATACATATGGACAGTAACGTTATTCCACTGCTGGCTTGGGACGAAAAACAAAATAAAATCCTTTAAAAGTGAATAATGCATACATGATGCATTTAATTTTACAAAACGGTCAGTATAAACTTCAAAACAAGAGTAGTAAGATACAGAAATGTATGATAAATCTATAAACCTACCTTACCTTTTGCATTTTAGACTATGGTGGATAACTTAAACTAACGGTTACACTAGTGGCGGTTAATCGAAGTTTCACTGTACCAATATTTACTTAGAACTAAATACATCAGCAAGAAAAGCACAGAAAATTTACGGAAACATTTCACATTTGACCAGTTCCTATGTGATATTTTTAATGAGGCTAAGAAAATCGAAAAACAACCTGTACGTAAAAGAGCGTCGAAAACAAATGAAAGCAAATAGTTAGTAGCATTTAATTTCGCATAGCTTCTGGTTAATTGGTATTGTCCGGTAAGGCAACAGAACAGATCCCTTGATTTGCCTACTGTCCTTTAAATCCCTTCCGACAGCGATTTCGCTTTTCAGTTCTAATCCCTCCCAATTGCCACTTGCGCTTCGATCCAGCCTTCCAGTAACAGAGAAATGCTTTAATCGTCCTTGTAACTGAGGAAAAGAAGGCCTCCCGGGTTTTCTGGATAAAGTCAATTACTCTAATAGAGAAGTTCGCCTGGCACTTAAAGCCGCCCTTCGGTACATTAAAGACGAAGATCTTAAGAAGAGACTTCTTCATGTCTTTTGCACCATAAAACTTTCCTGTTACTGGAGTCAGAAAACACAGATTAATTAGCTCCATTTAAGCACTACATTAAACTTTTTTCTTGCTGTAATCACTGCGAATAAAGCCTTCAGCAGAAAATGCCATGCAGATCCTAACCAATATTACTTAGCAGCACTGATTTCACACATTTATCTCGAGTAGTTTAGAAGAGAACGTTTTCATTCTGATTTTGGAATCGTGCAATCGGAAATAATTTCTCGTTTTATTAGTATTTTTATTTATTTTCAGCATATATTCATAATTTATCGCCGGCAATATTAATACGAATGTTTTGAGAGCCCAGAATCTGCATCCATTCAATTTGACTTGATTTCCAATTGAAGCAATCTGTTAATATGATTAATCGATGAATCCAAGCTTTCCTCAAGAATTACACATATCTGTTCAATTTACAAATACCTCAAATAGCTGTTTTTATTGTAAAATGCTTTTAATTTTATTAGTACTTAAATATATAGATGTGGAAAATATAGTAAAATATTTACACAATTAATAAATACATGTCTGTCTCTAACGTCCTTTCATCCTTTCAAACGTGATATCGATTATGATTTTCAGATTTAGCTTATCTGATACAAGATACTGCCGGATTCTGTGGAGATATACACACATCCTTCTTGTATGTAAGTTCAAAACTGACAAAATATGCAATTGTGCAAAGTGTAATTTTTTGTGATGCACTTTGAAATGTCACTTTAAAAAAATGAAGTGAAGTATTTATGTATTTTTGGAATGACAAAATAACATTACAAATTATTGATTTTCTACCTTCTTTTTAAATGTTTGGTTTGTAGATTAGCTCAAAGAAGCAACAGGTTTTATCTCTGTTGTTTTTCATGCGTACTTGCTTGTCGCAAAATCTATGTTACCTCGCAATGGAGTGTTTTAAGATTTGCTCATCAATGCTTTTCGAGATTTGTACTTTTCTTAGATAAGTTGTACATTCCACTTGCACGGCAAAACTGTTCATTTAGCCTGTACACCAATGCGATTATTTAAAAAAACATTTATAACAATTCATTTTTCTTTTTCTTGTTTTCATAATGCAGGGAAGAAAATCAAGTGTAGTCTTTAGAAAATAGAACCTTTTGTCGGATTTAGTTCTATATTTAACCCTCAAAAGCGCGGGGTAGCGTGTAGAGTGTCCCAGACAAGGAAAAAGTGCCAATGCAGTTGTTTGTCAATTAGCCGATTGTTCGGGATCCCTCCCCTAACCTACCACTCAACCCCTCTAAACACATGGAAGCTAGGAGCAAAGGTTGATGGGTCTCTCTTTATACAACAGTTGTTTAGTCGAGGTCCCGTTTTGGCGCACTCAGTACGCCACTCGTGCCGTTATGCTTCGCTTCAAATGAAGCAAATCGTACTTCCAATGGCTACTTTTTAGTTTTTTCTGAGGAGGAGAAGGTCTGTGATTTCATTAATGATTCGGACATCAATGAAAGAGCTTATGGAAGATTTTTTTTTTATCAAACTCTGAAAATGAAGTCATTGGTCTTCAAGACATTCAGAATTTAACAGATGACGATCAGGCGATTCCGAATTTATTATTTTATGAAAGCTATTTATAAAACGAAGACTGCGAATTGTCGAAAAACCAAGAAAGTTCGGGAAATTCACAGATGAAAAAAAATCTCCTTTGAAAAGTACATTTTCGAAGGCCCCTCATAAAAACATTTTAGGACAACTTGCAATGTTTTCCAAAAATTCTGCCGATGTTTATAACTAATTATCCGTCCTATTAAAAATCGACAACACATGTATGAGTGATTCATTCATAAAGTAAACTAATTTATACATAATGAGAAATAAACCCTTAGGCTTTGAAGGGAACACTAAGCACACCGTAAGTAGAACAACGAGGGATGAAATGATAGCTTTTATGGGTATTTTTACCTTTTAGGAAGCAAAAAGTTGTCAAAACTGAACCTTCGGGAGCCTGCATTAAAAAAAACTATGGTACTTGGGTTTTCAGGAGAAAAATCAATAAAAATATCACGGGAGGCTGTCTTTTTCAAACAGCCGCTGATGTTAAAGGCGTAGGACTACATTACTCGTGTGACTCTTTCTCGATTTCCAAATTTTTTTGTGACTTCTGTTGTTACCCTTTATCTCTAAAATAAGACATTAGTTATGTTTTTAACATATGTAGTTACCGAAATATAGAGGATCTCCCATACAACTTTTTTTGCGGCGTTTTGGAGTGTGAATCAAATTCCTTCCTCTCAGACCCCAATGGGAGGAACGTATGCCTATGTTAAAACAAGGTGTCATACTGAGTGCGGCGCCCGTGTCTTATTGTTATGGGAAGATGTCCGTGCCTCTAAACGTTAATGGCAATCTAATACTTTTGTCGACCTAATCCCTCTAGCTTACTTTGTTTTTAAGTTACTGTGTTCACATAAATACGGACTCGCAGATATACAGATACTGGCTCCAGAACTTTTTTTGTTGAAAAGATTTTCGAACGTTTAATATTATGAAAAGGATGAGGTCCAACTTTTGACGATTGCAGTACTTTCATTTTGTATGCTTCGTTTGCAAAATAAGAGAACTCCTTGTTAGCAAGAATGATTTCACAAAGACTTTAGTAATCCTACGATTCAGATATCACACTCAAATGAAAAAGTGAGCAACGTTTTCATCAACTAAAACTATGCGAAATGTTACTTTTTAAACATTTTTAATATTTTTTCGAAACTGGATCAAATTTGCATGTTTTTTAGTCTAATCTAACTGTTTAATTCAGTCCAATGATATATAAATTGATAAATTGTAAAATTAAGCAGTGCAATAGGCTCATATGAAGTGAAATTCTGAAATTACGAAGAAACCTTCAAACCTAATAGTAAACAGCCATTGAAGCAAATCTCATATGGAAAACAGTGCTTTTAATTAATTCAAGAGGGGTTCATTAAAGCCTTTTTCTGAAACATGAAATAACTATAAAAAGCTCTTAGTGAAATTGAAAAAAATTTATAAGGTTTAGAGTTAAAAAATACATACGGCCAAGTAGGACAATTTACCTGACTGTACTTAGGTGATGAGTAGGCTAAATCACTTAAATATATGCTATATGTGAATATACAACTGCATAAATAGTCGACAAATTTATCTCAGATATGTAGCTTGCAAATGAGAGCACACAATATTAACATGATTTTCTCAAAGACTTTCTTTTACTATTCCAAGCTATTTGTGAAAAAGTAATCAACAATTCCATTTTTAAAATGTTCCTCTCCTAATATATTACCAAAAGGGGATTTACATAACTAATTTCTCCGACAATTCGGTCAGAATAAGACACGGCCTTCCGACAATTCCTCTTTACTGAAAAAGATACCGAAACGATATTTCGTAGCTTATCGTCTCGCGACAACAATAAATGTCAGAAATTACCGAAGCAAGAAGATTTTACATTAATTTTTAAATAAAGAAAAATTGGACAAATGCATTCGTTCGACTCACGGCAATTATCTTTATGCTTGCGATCATTTTTACCGCTCTCTTGTCGTGTATTCCTAATTTGCATTCCTTTTTCTTAAAATTAAATCGTTTGGTCCCACAACTACTTACATTTGGAATATTTCAAATGGCTTTTTCTGAAGTTCATCTGATATTTCTTAACAATGTAAAATATTTTTACCATGAAAACAGATAATTGCTGCTTTAAAATTACGTTTTACAAGATCCATCCATAATTAGGTGACATCAAGTTCTTTCACATGAAAAAAACTCGTTGAACTTTTTCGGAGTGTTCTTTAGCGTGTGAATATTCACTCTCAACTACTTCTATTTGGAATATTTTAAATGGCTTTTTCTGAAGTCCATCTGATATTTCTTGACGATGTAAAATATTCTTAACATAAAAAAAAGATCATTTTTACTTTAAAATTTCGTTTTACAAGATCCATCCATAATTATATGTCATCAAGTTCTTACACAATAGAAGAACTCTTTGAACTTTTTCCGAGTGTTTTTTAACGTTTGAAAATTCCTCACGAATTTGATGCAAATGCTTTTTATTTACATAAACTTTTATATTTTCTTTGCTTTCTTATTTTTCTATCCTAATTTCTCCCTCTTTCTCGTTCTTTTATCTTTCCCCATTATAAGGCCGAAATAAAATACAGCTATTAACTGTTAAACATTTGTGCATGTGACTCCGTAAACTCTGAGTAAATCTAAGCTCTAAAATTTGAAAAAAATGTTGAAGTGGTGTGAAAATGAAATGCTATAGATTCGTAAAATCAGTCTACTTCAGTGTAGAATATAATATGTTAAAATGGTATTAAAAATTATTTACGAAAAATACAGCTTTTCATGTACACTTATAAACAAAGGAATCTCTTAAAATAATTGAGAAGCTAATAGATGCTAAGATTGCTTATGCTATAAAACTATCAGTAAAATGCTAATCGGTTTTTTAATTACAGTAAAACCACGGTTAACCGAACTAGGGTTATCCGAAATGCCTCTGAAATCGCAAATCCAAAAAGCAAGTACTGTACTGCTCGAAAATAATCGCAGAAGCGATACATTTTTCTTTAACTTCCCCCATTTTATTCTTTTAAACTTCCTCCATAAGGTCAGTGATTAATTTTAGAATACTATGCTAAAATTACTAAAATTAATGGGTATTAACAATATTAATTACGATATTGTTTGCATGGCGCCCGATCTCGCCGGTGGGAATAGTGCGTCCCACGGATGGTTAACTTTAATAAAGAAAATGAGTGCAGCCTACAAAGAGAGTTTTGAATTCGTTTTACACTCAAAACATTTCCGAATTGCATACTGCAAGTAGATACAAAATAATAATAGATCATGGCTTAATCGAAGAAACAGTTATCCGAAACGGCTTCCCCCTCTTTAATTCGGTTAACCGATGTTTTACTGCAAGTACATTTCTTGTGAATTTTATTTTACTTATTTAATTTTTATTTACTGAGCATCTCGAATTAACTGGTAAGAATAATTGTTAATCTTTGATCATGTAAGGAAATCTTTATGTATAGTACAATTTATTGTTAGAGGGATTTTCCACATTTGTTTGACAATTATCTCAGTAAAAATGATTTTATTCCTACAATTAAAGTGATTTTATTATGAAATTCGAAAATATCTTACGGGGATGATTTTCAATGTTACCTTAATGCCAGTAGTAGACGTTTGTCGTTTTGTCGCTGAATTTGGCAATATAAGAAGTATCTGAAAGTTTATTATTTTGTTGTTATCTCAAATTGCGACAAACTTTTTAAATTTTGCCCCAAAATAAGAAATACAGAGAGCAAAAGATGGCTGGAGAAAAGCTAAATCATATTGTCTTCTGAAAATAGATTAAAGTGTATGATAATAAGTGTTAACCATTAATATCACTGATTATTTTCAATACAATAATTACTTTTCTTCTTTTTATGTATTTTGTACTTGACTTCGCCTATTGCAAAACATTAGTGCAATTCTACCTCCTCCGCTTTTTTTATACTTTTTGACAATAAAATGTATTACAGTAGAAAATCTGTTTTTCTAACATACGAATTCTGAACGGGAAAAAATAATTTTTTCTTGCACAAAATGTAGACAAATTTTTGAAACTGTTATTCTTTTATATTTAAATCATTCAATGTATTGTCTGTCTTATTGTCTATTAATTTTTAATTTACTAACTTCAAATAAAATACTTGAAAATGCTTTCACATTCTTGTTTTAATCAGTTTTGTTTATTATTTGTTCATCAACGAAATAATTTTTGTATGTTTTGTTGCATTTCAAATCATTTATGCGATATATGAGTATCAGTTGCAGAGCAGAATTCGGAAACTGAAATAATTGGACAACTTGCTAGATTAGGTTGGCTCTAATCTTGCAGATTTTCATCTCTTTGTTATGTATTATATATTTCAATTATACTGTAAATAGATCAAACAACGCTAAGATAATAATATCTTTCTTAATTTCACATAAGACACTACTAATAATAAATGAATATTGGTTTATATATTGTTTAATATTGACTAATATAAGCTTATTCATCGCTTTAACAAAATTAATTTTCATTTACGTCCCATTTCTAATGATGATTTGTTTATTATTTAAACAAATTACGGCAATTGATTTGTTTATCAATTTACATCTTACATTTGCCACTTACATCATGGTATTCAATCGACGTGTGGCGCAGCTATTACTTCATGAAACTTAACTACGGTTAAAACATTTCTATGAAATCGCATTACATTCAAAGAATATATGAATACCAAAACCTTAAAAGATTTTTCAAAACAGTGCAAATATTTGCCTAATTTTGAACGAAATATGTCGAAGTATATATTAATTATGACTAATATTTTATCTTGCGATTTCTAGTCTTCAATGTATACATTTCATTTTAATATATTCAGAGTAACATAAAAAGCTGCACTTTTTCCAGGTATTCTTTATCTGCAAAATCTTATCTTACTTGGCAGAGGGGAACATCGTTTTAGAAACAGGGATAAATACAATCTGGCATTTGGAAATGTACTCTATTGTCGCATTATTTGCAAGTCTGATGCCATTTTTATTGTTGTAACTTCCTCTGAATCGCAAAGAATGTAGTTTTTCACCTCAAACCGGCATGAATACAGCAATAACACAGTTTTTAAAATTGGAAAATGCGATCTGGCAATTGCTTTTTCTCCGTTCGAAGGTTGGTTTTTTTTCTGTTCGCCAAGCCAACTGAGAATACATTTCTGATTTTTACGCAGCGGCGTCTTATAGGAAAATATGAAAGGAGAGGAAAGTATTTCATTTGAGAATTTCACATTTTGTTGTGTTGATATAAAAATATACCTTTTGGTTGCCTTAGTTTATTCAGAATGACAAATAAAATAATATTGTGTTCCAGGGATTATAGGTTCTCTTTTCATTGAAAAAGGAAGATATATGCTTTTTTTATACTTCCATTGTGCAGAATATTTCGAAGAGATTAAGAAATTTTTTCTGCATGTAAACAGATATTGGTTATACCAATAAAGTTAATGATTTAATATAAGTAAAGGAAAAATAATTTGTTAGCAAACTTAAATTCATATACAAAGAGCAAGAAATTCAGTTCAAATATTTTGAATTGAATAAAAGTTTTTGACTAAGAGATCGGTTACAAAATTCCATTTTCCTTTATTCTGAGAAACACTATGAATCATTCGTGATTTTAAGGTTGGTAATATACAAATAAAGCTATTTTAACTTTTTGAAGTCCTGGAAACTATACGATTAAAAAGGCTACATAAAACTATATTAAAATACATAGATTTTCTAATGGTCAAAATTTTACTGTCTGTTTTAGAACTTCGCTTGTGTAACCTTTCATCAGTTGAATTTCATATTTTGATTTCTAGAGAACAATAATTTCTAATTTCTTTCGAAAATTTTCGATAATTGAATAAAAATATTAATTTAGAATAGTCTGGATATACTATTTTTTCATATAAAAAGTAAATAAAATTTTTCTGTTTAGATATACTGTAACAGACTCTAAAAAGGGAATGTGTAGAACCTTTTTAGTTTAAAAAACGATTTCGATAGAAATATTTAGTAATAATTAATCATCTTTAATGTATTAAAATAAATATGTTTCCATCGCATATAAAAAAATACCTTAGCGCATAGTACATCATAAAAGCAGAGACAAAATATAGACAATTAAAATTCTAGACAACAATGTATTTTACTGTACATAAAATCATTGGCACAAACTCTGCAAACTTGGATCCGAAATGAAGAGTTTGTAAAGTTCCTATGAACTGCTCTAAATTAAATCTCAAAATGTTTCGTGAACATTTGAAACTTAATGTTCCGGAGACAGAGTCCTAGCTTTCACCGCTATTCTGAGCAATATACGATATTCTTATAACATATATGATCCTAATACATTATAAACTTTGATAAATCTATTTTTCTTCTATTTATAGTTGAAAAATGTGAATGATAATCTTCAAGCAGTCTTAACTGCATTTTCGTTCACAGTTTCTTTCTTTGAAGCATAAATATATCGTTTGCTCTTCTCAGACTTTCAGAAGTTTTTCCTAGCATGCCATAGACTTTTTTGCACATTAAATGTTGATATTCGTAAATCTCAATCTAAAAATAAATCTATGGAATATTATATTTAAACTTTATTTTGAATGTGAACTGTTTTCCTACAAATTTATTTTAAATTTTCTAAATACAGTGTGAGTCATAAGTCTCCATAGAAATGGTGAAGGCGGTGACTAATTTCTTTTTCGTTTTGAGGAAAATGGAACAAATGAGAAGAGATTAAACTTACGAAGAATTCATTCTGTTGGCTGGAAGTGGCAACAGTCATGTAGGGCGGACTTTCAATGAAACGCAGAAAATGCAGATAACCCATGACACCGTGGCAAAACTTATAATGAAATTCAAAAGGACAGTTTCCGTTCCCCATGCAAGCAGATCGGGAGGACCAAAAACTTCAACAAAAGAAGATACGTCAACATAGGTGCTAGCAGCGATGGCCAGGAGTCTGACAAAAGGAACTCGACGTCTTTCTGCCCAAATGGGAATCAGCCAAAGCAGTGTCATTCGCAGTCTGTTGTCTAAAAAGTGGCACCCATACAAGCTGCAGATGTTCCAACATCTCACAGATGACAATCCTGACCATAGGATAGAGATCTGTGAGTGGATACTGTACTTGCACGAGAATGCTAACCCATGACTCAGTGGCAAAACTTATCATGAAATTCAAAAGGACAGTTTCCGACGCCCATTCAAGCAGATCTGGAAGACCAAAGACTTCCAACAGAAGAAGATATGTCAACATAGGTGCTAGCAGCGATGGCCAGGAGTCTGACGAAAGGGACTCGGCGTCTCTCCGCGCAAATGAGAATCAGCCAAAGCAGTGTCATGCGCAGTCTGCTGGCTAGAAAGTGGCACCCATACAAGCTGCAGATGTTCCAACATCTCACAGATGACAATCCTGACCATAGGATAGAGATCTGTGAGTAGATACTGTACTTGCACGAGAATGCTAACCCATGACTCAGTGGCAAAACTTATCATGAAATTCAAAAGGACAGTTTCCGACGCCCATGCATGCAGATCTGGAAGACCAAAGACTTCAACAGACGAAGATAAGTCAACATAGACGATCCTGACCATAGGATAAAGTTCTGTAAATGGGTACAGAACATGTACGAGAATGTTTCTGGTCAAAATGGTTAGAGTGACTATCATTGTGTCGACACGGAAGGAAGACATTTGGAACGTATTCAGTAACTGTAGCAACATATGATACCATTTGCACGAATAAAATAAACAATAGTCACCTATTTCACCTGTCTGTATGGAGACTTATGATTCACCCTGCATATCACGTCAATAAAGGAAAGAAAGAGGATCTCCTGACATTTATAGTGTGCAAATAACGGAGGTTCTTTGAAGATTCAATCTATCAGTTTTGAAATTCAAATGTCCTATTTTATACCAAATAAAGCCTAATACTATAAAAAGAAACTCAAGTTTCTCGATATTATTTTGCTCATGAACAGGTATTCATTTTCAATACGAATATAATTGAGATAAGTGGATACGTGTTAGAGTAAAAATATCGTTATTGTTAAGAAATTAAGATAAAACTTGAATACACATTTACTTGGGAAAGCTGTTTAAATCTCAATTAATTCCGTCAATCAGAAGATAAGCTCTAACTTATCTGATGTCAAGTAATTAGTGATATCAGAACTTAGTTCAGTAGGAAGCCGTGTGTTGTTTCCCATAGCAAACTAATTTTCAGTTCATAATTTTATATTACCAATTTGTTAAGAATAAATAACTCCATTTTCTCTGATGGACAAAGCATCTTCTCTCGAATTACTACCATAAGAGGAGCTCCCACATTCTCTCTTGCTAAATTAGTTTCGTTAACACAAAGGCAGGTTTAATTTTAGCAAGTAGTTAACATGGTTGTGTAATTTAATACCAAGTTCATTCTCCATCTTGTTTCTAAATATAGCCAATCCAGATATAAACATGAACATGTGTTTATACTCTCCTCGACTTTAATTTTGGAAGATCCTCAAATAATTTTTTGTGAGTTTGTTTGATTATTTAAAAGATTACATTTCTTTTTTCTGACAAAGTTTTAAATTTAGTATTTTAAACAATTTTTATATTTTCCCATACAAAATATATTGAATAATATAATCTTATATAATATAATCTTTAAAATAATATAATCTTTAAAAAAATCGATCTGGAATTTTTAAAGAAAGTCAAAGTTTTCAGGCCTTCCTGAGTTCAAAAAATATTATTTCTTAAATGATTTTTCTCTGCCTATGAACAAGATAAATCACAAACCCAACGAGCTAGATAAATGAAATTAGCAGCCTGCTCGTACATCAACAATATAGATCAGCATGAAATTTAAAACTAAATATGTCACTACATTGAGTGTCTCTCTGCCTGCATATCTGAATATATGTGAACACATAAGCATGCAGAAAGCTAGATGAATGAAATTTTCCATGTGGTCTTCACACCTAAATTGTAAATCTGTACGAAACATTTGACCAAATCTGTTTGTGCGTAAGCTGTCTGTCTGCTTTCCTATATATATATAATCTCCTGTGCATTCCTTTGATGAAATAGAATAGTAAGGTGTCTTTAAAATACTAATATGACTAATGAATATGAAACAATATATAATGTGATAATATATGAAAGAATGCTGTTAAGAAAATCGTCCGGTGATTGTATGGCAAAACAGTCCAACAAGCAGGATAATAGAGAATGAGGCTTTACTTAACGAATATTCCGGAAAACACGAAACACAGGAAACAAAAAAATTTGCTCAAATTAGCAACACAAACAGACAGCAAATTATTAATAATAACAGTAACAGCACTTTCAATATCGTTCGGCGTCTATCAGCTTACCAGATCGCACTGCAGACAAAACTCCGAATGTTTCAAAGGCGTTCAAACACACTCCAAAAACGTTCTCTCATTTCAGCACCTTCGGTTTTTTATACCTTTTCCGAAAGCATGTGAAGTCGCATAGAACCATCCAATACATTCTCTATATCTCTGTTCCTAATAGAGATATATCAAAAATCCCTCGAGGACCTCCATTTTGTCACCAAAGTCGCAATAATGGTAGCGATATTTGTTGCTAAGGTCGGAGGGCATTGACTTGAACTTCCCCTAATAACTAATAAGAACCTCTGTAAATATCTCTTTCCAACCATAAGACTAAAATTGTGGAGAAGCGACATTACATGTTCGTAACACTACTAAATTCATATAAATTCAGCAACTCATCGTTCTCGGTAAGTACCTAAACTGAAATTCTTTAGAAATTCTTCCAATGAATCAGAAAAAGAAACCAGCCATGAAAATAATAAGGAGTACGCAATTCGTGCCTTTTATCAGAAAATTTCGTTTCCATAGATATAATAACTAACGTATCTGTAGATATATATCAACAACATTGTAGAGAATATTTTTTATTGCATGAATGCATTTAAACAGTTGAAAAATACAGTTCCAAACATCAAACTTTAAAATAACTTTTTTATGCTCAATTTCCATAGGAAAAATTACAAGCACTTTTTGTTTCATTTATTCTGCATGCATTAGAAACGTTCTGGTCGTTTCGCCTCGACCTTCTCACTGTTTTCGCTTATCATTCTTATCCAGTTCAACGATGCTTGAATCAAATAATACATTATATATCTGGGAGTTTTAATCGTAGAAGACTAGAAGTTATTTTGTTTAAAATGTTAAGAATATTTTACGAAATATGACTAATGGGACCGACGGCCTGTATAAAAATTTTGACCTTAAATTTTCCAGAAGTACATTCATGTAATTAAAAATCATAAAATATAATTATTTCCGTCATTTAAAGCATTTTTCCAACAGAAAATATATGCCTAAAGGTTTCGAAATTAGATATTGGGCCATATTTAAATTAGATAACCTTTATTTTAGAGCTTAAAAACATTCAACAAGAAAAAATAGAAAAAAAAATTTTAAAGGAAAGGAAATTTTGGTTTCTTTTAAAAATGTTTTATCTTTTTTCTTGTTGATTGTTTTTAAGCTCTATTTAGTATTTCCCTGGTTTATACTGCATTTGCGCCTTTCTGTTAAATGCACTTCTCCTTTCCTCGTTTATTCTTGGGTCCTCGTTTTTTCTTGGGTTTTTTTTTAACTATGTGTTCTTTTCATTTTTCTGTTTTTTGTTTTTGCCCTTATGTTTCCAAATGAAAGATGACCGGGATTAGTCTCATAAAAGTTTTTGTGGTAATGGTTTTTTGGTGATATTTTTTGTCTATGCTAATGCCTAAAATTTATTCAATCATGGCACATGGCCCGTCGCGCTTTAACAAGGGGCACTGTGAATTGCTCTTTGCAGGGGACGTCCACGGATAAAAAGTTACTTGCACAGTGGTTAGATGATAAAAAAAAAATTAAAAAAATCGAGTATGCAAGAATAATAGATGTAAAACTTGCCCTTTTGCTTGCAGAGAACAAATTGATAATGAGAATGATCAGCTTTATATTTTTTGTAAAAATAAAAATCTTATTTATATGATACACTGTAAAGAATGAAATTTAAATTACATTGGGCAAACTAGTACTGAGCTTAATAAGAGAATTAATAATCATAGATCAGCAATTAAAAACCTTAAAGAAAAAGACTCACATGATGTAGAACTAGTTCATTTTCAATCTCACTGCTTTGATATTTCCATTTGCATTCTTCATGATAATATTGTTGCACTTATTATAAGATTGGACTTAGAAAATATTTATATTTGTAACATTAAAACTCTGTTCTCATATGGACTTAATAGCAAATTAAACGGAGAAGGTACTGTTAACCTTGATTCTTCTTGTATCTATAATATATTTAGTATTTTTATTGATTTTAGTAAAGAAGAATACAAAAAAAGATTTAAGAAAGGTAAGGGAATGGAGGCAATGTACAGGTGGAGTTTCAGGATTTTCAAGATCACAGTAATATGGAATACAAATGGGAAAATTTTGTTAAAATTAGAAAGCATATTTTTAGTTTAAAAAATAATAGGATAAAAAGATTTATAGCGAGAAAATTCAGCATTATTAATTTTGATAATTCTTTTACTAAGCTTTTAATTCTAGATCCTCTAAAATTTAAAATCAAGATTGAAAATAACGATTCTTTCTTTCTAATTAATAATAAATCTTTAAATAAAGAGTATTGCATTTTTAATTTCTTGGACATAGTTTTTGAAAATTTAGAAATTCCTAAAATTTTTCATGAAAGTAAATATATTTTTCCACTTAAACATAATACAGAAATTTCAATTGACTTTACGTATTCCAAAACTTTAAAAACACGTATCTGCAACTATAATTTCTATAGCAAAAACCTAAATCAAATAAAGGATTCGTATTGCTATTGCAGTGATGATACATATTCAAATTTTATTGATAAAAATAATGGGCACATTATTACTGGTGACTTAGGAATTGTTTACTCCATCTTGCTACAGGATTTGATGGGGAGGGGAACAAAATTTATACTAAGGGAAAAATTGAAGTTCAAAAAGACTTTGCTTTCTATATGCAAAGATTTAGGTTTGTTTGTTCCCAAGATTGCAAGAAAATACCATTGGCCAATTGAAGGGTTTAGAGAATGGAAACATAAGATTCTAGAGGAAATTAGGAGCAGATTTCATTTTGATAAGAATTACAGTAAAAATAGAGGTATGTTTATCAATAAATTGATTTTGAAAGATATCAAAAATTTAAAAGATAAATTTGTTATTACAACGGTAGACAAAGCAACGAATAATTTTTGTATTTTATGCAAATTTTATTTTAAGGTACTTTGATTAATGAATATAACTCCAATGTAACTTTTAGCCTAGTGGACTGCAATGAAAAGGAATTAGATAAAAGAATGTTGGCTTTTGCTAAAAGACTCAAAATTAAAACCTGTTCTCTAAACTATCCGTATCTTTTTCCAAATGTAAAATTTCATAAAAATGTTACTAGCTTTAGATTTGTTACATGTGGTACAGGATTTTATAAGAGTTTTGATGTTTGTGTTTTTTCCTCATTTTTATTATTTGCTTTTTATGTGCATTTCTCAATTGTTCTCTGTTTGAGAATTTCGGGCTATGTTTGGCGTAATGCCAGCATCTTGCAGAAAAATTTCCCAAATATTATTTTGAACCCATTTCGAGAAGTTCTTAGCCCTTGTGTTAGATTGCAAATATTGCATTAACATCATTTTTCGGCTTTGTCAGTATTTTTAATTAATTTAATTCTTCGCCACTAAAGTTTCTTTCTTTTCTTGTGGCAACTTTGGCTAATTTTAAAATTCAAACGTTAATTTTAGCCGTTTCATTTAATTTCCAAATTTTACTTAATTATTTACTTTGTTTTCAACTTAATTAGTAATTGTCTTGACTTTTGTTGTTGTTTAATTCTATTTCTTAACTTTATTAATTTTAATTCAAATTATTTCAATGGGACTATTTCCCCGACATCTTTTTCCGCGGAGGTTTTTCGGTGTAAACAGTAAATAGCGTCTTTCTGGAAGCGGTTTTCTTTGTTCCATTTTTTTAAACTGTGATTGAAGTGAGACAGACGTTTGAGCCGGCAGCTGTAGGCCCGAGGGCCTTTAACGGCTCTCGGGACCTGTTCCCACCTGTCCTTAACGAAAATTTTTCCGTTATAAAACTCTACTTGAAGCTGTCACCATTTTTATTATTATCAGATGTAGCTGATAGAAAGACAAGTTCTACGTAAGAACGACGACAAGATGTTCTACGATTTTTGAGCGTGTGTGTTTCTGAGATTCTAAAACTGTATGGAAAACAAAAAAATGCCGAAATGAAGTGCAGTAAACTATTCGTAAAATGATTCACAGAACAGCTATGAGAAATTTTCAACAATTTCAAAAGTCAACGGTTGTGTATTGTCGTCAGCCAGCTACATCCATCATGTGTTTTACTTCAACATGTTGATATGTGAATTCCGTTTTTCTGCATTTAAAAATTTCACCTCTTCAACTTTCTTTCGTGGAGTGATTCTAAATCTACAACATCGTTTATTTTTGCTACAACAGTGTGAAGTAAACGAGTGCATCTAATTACAGCTATTATCTGCAAAATTCTGCTAGGTGTGTCACACAGTAACAAAATTTTCAATTATATTTCATCTATGATCTCCGTTCGGGGATTGAAGTTATTTTGATGTTGTAATGATCGTCATAGTGGGTGAATGAGTCTGCAGAGACTTCTTGTTCTTATTATTTTTATTTGTGGTAGCTACTGCATTTTTGTCTGTTTAATTTGTATTCTATTTTTGAGCATCTAAATAATAATCACATATATTTTTATTTGGCAGTAAAAAAATTATCTATTTAAAATTGGTAAAATAAAAAATATTTAAAGTCAACGCTAACTGAATTTGTCTCATTTATAACGCAGTACTTATTATGTGTTTTCAGGTTTATTTTTTAGTAGCCCAATATGCAGATACCAGAAAGGTAGGTTTCGAATATAAGGGTTAAATAAAAATTGTATTTTATTGTGTAATTTAAAAATAAAAACTATACGATCACCAATGGTAGCCATCTTATATAATAGTGCCTATTAATAGGTACAGATCTAATACCTTGAAAAAGTGGACTAGAATGGATTCCTTGTCTTGTTTTCGGTTGTATTCGATTAACTCTGAGTTTATTTTTCTTTCTTTATTTATTTACTTCGACTATTTTTGCATGATCTTGATTTCCTTTATTTTCAAGGGTATTTATATATATTATGGGGAAAAAATCAACTAAAATTTCTTTTCAAATCCTTTAAATTCTCCTGAAATAACAAGAATACATTTCGAATGGGAAGAATGCATCAATATTAATCCATCTGACACTTATTAGGACTTATTTACGCCTAAACTGCCACAGAGGCAAACACAATAAGAGAATCAAGAAAATATTAACAAGAATACCTTTTAATATGAAGCCATGCAAGAATATAAAGGGAAAATAATTGGAAAGGTCACTCTGACATCATCGTAGTTCCTATAGCAAGAACCTTATTTAGCCCGTACATGAAATTAGTTGAAAATATTTGGTGTTCTGATGCAATGATAACCGGCGATGATCCAAACAAGGTACTAAAATGTAAATTAGGAAAAAAAAAATTGATTCATAACCTTGAGCAAAATATGTAATAACGCACCCATATTTTTAAGAAAGTACGCCTTTTAATATTTACGAATGACAATAAGATTTTTTGTAAAACAAAATGTTTTAACATGCTTTTACATTGAAATCGTACTTAACATTATTTTAATGTAAAAATGGTGTTTGCTTATAAAATTTCTTTATTATCTTCCTGGTAGATAAATAAATTAGTTTCAACAAATTTTATTTAACTTGTCTTGTTTCATTTCTTTAAAGATTTAAATTCGATTTTCGAAGCATTTCCTGATGTATTAGGATTTTCATATTGTGTACAATACAACACACTATTTCAATACTTTCTTGACTTAATTATCAATTAATCGATTAGTCTAATTAAATTTTAATTTCATACGGGGTGGAGACACCTGGTAATGAATTTGAGTAAGAGTAGATGAATATTCTATAATATTTATAATAATGAAATATAAATTAAGAACTGAAAATCAGGGGATAGTTGAAATTTAAAAAAAATTCTGCTTCGTAATACTCTAATAAATATGTGTTTTTTAAAATGGTTTGAATTAATTTTTTATAGATAGTTTAAGTGAAAATTTTATTCAAGAGTTCAATAAAAAAGTTTCATAGCGTACGTTTTTCAACTTTCATCTAATATCACTCACATTTTCTAATGAGAATAGCATTGTAATCTGTTCGGAAAAGGAAATTTTTATTTCCAGCTTTCCATTTCTCTGCACTGTACGGGGCCGCTGTGGCCTAGTGGTAAGTTTTCTGCCCGAAACCCGATCCTGTCGTGTATGGGGCCGTTGCACACCAAATCATACGCAGTAATCAAATGTCCTCCCATTGATGTGGTGCTGGAATTCTGAGGGGGGTGGTTCATGTGTCGTCCTTGTCATCTGACCGCGGTTCAAAATTACAAGTCCGTCCCAAAATAGCTCTCATGTTGCTTCAAAACAGGATCTTAATATAACTAAATTAAATTGCTCTATACGAGTTACGGAACTATGATAAGCTAATAATAGTCTATAATTTGTATTTTATTGTAAATAATTGTTATTTATGGGGTGTAAATTTTTTGGGTGTCTTTTTAATTTAAATACTATCCTGGGTTTTCACAAGACTACATAAAAGATGTGACAAAAGTTGAAATAGCACAACGTTCCGAGAAAAAGAAAATACATGCCTTTGAGAAGTTTATGTAAAGATTTAGAATAAATATTTAGATCAGGATAATGTGGGAAAAATTCATCTCAAGAGACAAAATTACAGTATACTCTATAATATCCTTGCGCGGATTACCCGTGCTCATTCCGGATTCACAAAAAAATTTAAAGAGAAACATTTTCACGCTTATCATTCATGTAAAAATCGATGTTGATGTTCGATCGAGAGATTCGTTCCCTGAAACTAGTGAGCTATGACGGCGGAGGCTAAAGAATGGATTTTTTTCTTCCTCCACTTTCAATCTCTTCCGGTTCAACCCCTAATTGTCCGAGAAATGAATCATCCACTTCCTAGTAGCTCAATCTCGTATGAACACGCTTCTCCTTGATACGTCAATCTTTAACTTCTTCGTTTTTCTCTCACTTTCGCACGTGTTCCTTTAGTTTCTGCGTATTGTTTATCGTAAGTTAGTAACGCGAAATTTTTTGCTGGTAAAAATGAGTGGTGTGAAACGAAATCGAAACGTTTTAAATATTAAACAAAAATTAGAAATCCTTCAAAAACTTGATAAGGGAGAATCAGCTAATACTGATGCAGAAGATGTACTAAATGAGGGAAATACAATTTTTCATTCTGCTGCTCTATAATCTGTGGAAACTTTGTTAGATTATATGGGACAAAGAGGAGTTGATTAAGGTGACATTACTTTGGTTGGTAAAATATGTTTCGATATACGACAAGTGATGAACAAACAGCAGAAGCAAAGACGCATAACAGATTTTTTAAAGCATTGAATGTTAAAAGAAAAATTCCTAGTTTGATATTATACAACATGCAAATGTAAGTAATTTTTATATTTTTATGCTGATGTTGATTTTTTCTTTAATAAAAAGGAGTTTTCGGATTATCCGTGTTTTTCGATTGTCTGTGCGTTGCCTCCCGGTAATTAACCCGGATAATCGGGATTGCACTGTATTTAAAACAAGAGGTGTTTTACAGCGCTTGTGCTTCTCGGTGAAAAGATGCTTTTTCGATTATTCGCAATTATTTAAAATTTGTAGATCTCAAAGTCATTCATTAAGAAATGCAATACGAATGCTAAATGATCACATCTAATTGAACTTTGAATAATATTATGAGGAAACTACAGCCATTTTCGTGGTACATTTGTGATTTATCCTAGTATATTCAACTAAGTTTATTAGACTATCCTTATTACACCTAATGATGTCCTTCAAAAATGTAAGGCCTTGTAACTACATCATAACCCTGTTATATTTTTGTACCGAATGATTTCAGAGATAACATTCAAAACTAAAAATTGTGCTAGCTTTAGAAAAAGCTCTAAAACATCGAATTCATCTCGGCGTTATTTTTGTACTTCTTTTATTGATCCCCACTGCAAGAAACGTCAATTCAAAAAGGTACGAGAAATAATGGATTTATGTTACAGAAACGCTTATAAGACATGTTTCAAGGAATATCGACATTAAGCATTTAAAAGAAATCATTGGACTAATTATGATTTATACCAAACTAAACATTCAAGAAATAGCTCTTTGAATAAACTATTACTAAGACCTATTACCCTTCACAGAAAAGTACAAAAAGCATTAAGCAGTGCTATCGATACGTCCGTTAAAGCTTCTGCCTTACGAATGTAACTTCCGCATAGAAAATACCTCATTATAAAGCAGAACATTGGAACAGCATTGATTTATTCAATTCAGCAGCCATTTTGAGAGAAGAAAGAACATGACGAAGGCACATAATGGAAATATCTTTTTCTAACTCTTTGATCATATAGCTAGAAACAATTTGAATTTCTTTTCACTTTTACCGGTATCAATGTAATGCATACCATCATTTGGAAATTGAACTTCCATGTAGTACATGCCGAGAAACGACGAATCTAAAATTAGATTCTTTTATCAGGTGAAACTGGAGCTAAGAGCAATGTTTCTTTGAAGTGAAATAATGACCGTAATATGGAGAAAAGCAGGAATTTCAGATTTACGTCTTTCTGAGGTGAAAGGAAAGTTTTTAGAACCCATTTCGATCTCCTCCATCGTTTTAAGAATTATTTCGATAAAAGTTAAAGGAAAATTGCTAACTGTTCCGTGAGTCAAATTCGTGACTTCTGGGTTTGAAAAATCAACTCTAAACATAAATCAACAAAAACTGTAAACCAAACATGCAAAACATAATTTTTATCAATAAATATATCTTCTTACGATAGGTCTTTATTTTGCAATTTTTTCTAAAAATCCTCATTAAAAATTTTACGAATACTTTCCGTCCACAAATTATCACTAAAAATACTCGAAAGCATTTTCAATGGTTAGAAAAAAATCATTATGTTACAGATAATTGTTTGTTCTCATAAAATTAAAATTTAATGGCTCTAAACTGTGGAATAGTGTGAATTCTCTGAAAATGAATTTTATTTCGGAAAATCTATATTAAATTTCTTGTAAAATTTCAACGCTTATAGTAAGTTAATTATAAATCAAATTTCAAATATCTTATTATAAAATCCAATTATTAATAAAATAATACAGATTTCTGATTACAATGACACAATTCTAATCTATTTAAGAAAATTTCCAGAATTATCCTTCAACAAAATTTTTAGCTCCCCCGCTAATTGCAAACAAATAATGTCAATATTTATTCTAGATTATTAATTTATTCGTTTCTTCCCCTCAGATTCTAACCATATTTCCTCTCGAAAATGAAACTTTTCTAAATGACAAGTTGAAATCCAATATGCTGTCAGAAACTCTGGCTGTGTAAATTCGAGACGCGAATCGCCCGGAGGAATGATTTGTCCTCCCACGCAATATCTTCTTTATTGTCGCCATTTTTCATTCAGTTTCTGAAAATAGCATTGAGTAAAATTAATAATTTCTTCTATAATACGCTCAGTCTTACAATAGAGGAACTCAATCTTACAATAGAGGAACTCAGTCTTACAATAGAGGAACTCAGTCTTACAATAGAGGAACTCAGTCTTACAATAGAGGAACTCAGTCTTACAATAGAGGCGCTCACATGGCATACAAACTAGTACCCAGAGCAAGTAAAAGTCTTGAAAGCAAGAGTTGAATTTCTTAATTCACGATTAAATTTTTAAAAAATCCATTTGAGCAGTTCGAAGGCAAAGGTACGTTAATTCCTTTCCTTTCCGGACCTTTACGTTAATTTTATTGATCAATATAGACATTGACAATGACTTTATTGTTTCCACACATTGCAATATTCACGTCGTGATTCTGTTTCATGACATTTAATTTTATATTATATCAAGTTTTTATCATTCTACTCAAAGGATATGCTAGATTTATTGGTCAGTGAATTTCTCAATTTTTTTATATCACAACACATAATCATTAAACAGGTAGGAATCATAAAGCATTAAACATCCTAGCAGTGTAAATATCCCCTAGGTAACATTAAGTCAGCCTATCTAAAACAATAGCAAGAAGTTTACACTTGACACGTATGAAGAACGACTCTAGATTTAAAAATTAGTTTATTTAATCTAGGTAACCATAGAATTGTGCGAACATTACTTTGTTATATGCTAAAATCACATGACATGAAAAATTTAAACACTACTAGAATGGGCTCATTTAGAGAACCCTCCGGTTACAGAGATAATAGTCACTAAATTCTTAACACATAAGTGAATAAAAATTATTAAACATTGTGAGTTGCAAATTTAATACGTGTGTTTAAATCATAGGATATGAATGCAGCTAATTTGAACGGTAAATTTAATTCTCCATCGAAGGTTAAAACCAAATACTCAGGCAGAATATCCCAAAACAATTTTAAAGTTAAGGAAATATTTTTCAATGTCAAAAAGGATAAAGGGAACTCTTATTTAAATATCTATCGTTTTTGGCTATAATATATTGAATTTATTAAACAAATCATGGTCCGCCATGTTTAGTTAAATATCAAATTAAAGTAATCTGACAAATTAACTAACTCTCAAATTAACTGTTTGATTAATTAAAATTAATTATTTACTTAATTAAAGTTAAATAATTAATTGTTACAAAATCTTCACTAAAACCTTTTTTATGGCTCATACTATTTGCCAGCAATCTTTATCTTATAATTATCTAATAATTATCTCTTCTCCTAAACCACAGGACTATTTTCAATCAAACTTTGCACACTTTTTATTTAAGAAAAGAGAAAGGTCACCTTCAACTTTTCAAAGCCTAAAAGTTGCTTAAAATTTCACTGAATTAAAAATTAAGCAACGCTTTTTTCCGCGACATCTTTCATTTCCATAAATTTGTTTCTCTCATTTTAGTATTTTTCAAAATTAATTTTAGATTGAATTCGTAACAATATTCTTGTTGAAGAACAAAAATAATACGAAGAACTGTTTCCAGAAGGAAGAATTCTATAAGAAAATTTTAAGAAAATTTTTAATTATTTAAAAAAAAATTTAATTAAGACTATAGACGATTAACAATTTATATCGGGACCAACTATTGATTTATTTTCATGCTTTAAATTCATGAATAATTAACTAGTTAATTTATTTGCTTCAAAATATTCATTAAAACCTTTCTTTTACATTATTAATTGTTAACAAAATTTGAAGTACTCATATAACAAATAATAATGTACGGTGGAAACGGCTGTTTTTAAAAATTGTCTTTTTCAATTGATATTCTCAATTTAATTAAAAACGTTTCAGATCAGAAAAGGAATTTGTGTATTATAATAAATATACAATAGTAATTTTTACATTAAAAATATTAAACATGGAAACATTTTAAACCGGAGCAAAGCCAGGTACATCAACTTGTTTACCGTATAAAAAGTGGAGGTGAATGAAGCTGATGGGGGCTCATAACTTCTAAGAAATTCATGCTGTCAAAAAACTTTCAATATAAAAGTAGTTTGTTACGATGTGGTAATTCCCATAACTGAAAATTTTCTCTGTCTTCAATCGTAACGGAGCTATGAGGGAAAAGATAAATTGGGGGGGGGGATTTGAATACAGCTTTTCAGCTTATAACTTCAAAGCGATTCTAGCTGCCAAAAATCGTTTAATATAAAAGCTGCCCGTTGTGATAAGGTGATAATTCGCCTAATTGATTTTTTTTCTATCTGAAGTCGTAACAAAGCTATGGGGAAATGATAATTTTGGGGAGGAGATTGAAAATAGCTTTTTAGCTCATAACTTCTAAGCAATTGTAGCTATCAAAAAAGTTTCAATACAAAAGTAGTTTGTTATGATGAGGCAATAATTCGCCTAATTTGAATTTTCTTTCTATCTTCAATCGTAAAGGAATGAGGGGAAATTTAATTTCCAACCCCCCTCCATATCCACCCCCTTTGAGCTGGATAGCCCGAAGAACCCGAGATTTTCACTGTTCTTACAGCACATCCCTCGCCGGTTAAAATATAATTTAGTTGTCGTGTTCACAAGATAACAAAGGCAAAGCGTTTTACACGTATACATCTCTATTAAAAATAATAAAGAAAATAACATTTCTCCCTCTATTTTCATAAGGATTAGAGCTGCAAGAATGAAAGCGGATGGAAGAGACTGCAAATGACGACGAGAGCTTTCCAAAAAGGGTAACATGCATAGTTCGAAAGGTACTATAAGTTAGGGGGAGAGGAAGGGAAATCACTTTTCAGCTCATAACTAAGCAATTGCAGCTATCGAAAACGTTTAAATGCAAAAATTGTTCGTTATGATAAGGCGATAATTCGCCTAATCTGAATTATTTTCTTTCTATTTTCAATTGTAAAGGAGTTAGGGGAAAATTATTATTAATATATTTTTTAACGAAGCATAGTTTTGGATTCTGGGGTCATGATCGGTGAAGATCTGCAAAAATTTTCCGGGAGTCGTGTCATGAGAACCATTGCAATAGGTAGACTTTCTACAAGGAATCTGCCTAATTTACTACACCTAACACAATTTGTTAAATGAGTGAATATCACGGAATAACCAGCGGAAGTAAGGTCCCCTAAACTTTCTCATATACTCCTAACACATGTAAAGAAAAAAATAAGCTAAAAGGCAGTAAAACGAGTAAGAACCCCTAACACAGTGGAGAAAAAAAATAAGTGAAAAGTCATACCACGATTTCCGAAGGTCGTCCAACGGGGATGTGGGATTAGAAGCCGGCGTGATCACCAATAGGGCTGGGTGTAAGATAAAAAAATGTAATTTGCAATCTGAACGCCTTTTTTTAACCGATTGACACAAACATTGGACACAGATCTAACTTTAAGATAAGAATGCCACATACTAAGTTTAATTTCTCAATGTAAATTGTTAAGAAGTTATTACGTTCAATGGTATGCGATTATACAGACAGACAGTCAACCCTTCGACAGATTTCGTCCAAAGTTTGATACAAACCTCCAATCTGATGATAAAATGAGTACCAAATTTTATCTATCTAGATATTTAAGTTTGTGAGTTATCACGTTCACATTAACATGGACACACAGACAGACAAACATTCCGTAGACGGAATTTCTCCAAAATTTGACAAAAATCTACAAATCATGTGCAAAGACCACATACCAAATTTCATCCCTGTAGCTTTAATAGTTTTTGAGTTGTCGTGTTCACAGACACACAGACAGACATAATCCGAAATTGTGTTTTGCGGACTCAGGGAGGTCTAAAACGTGGAGATTCGTCAAAATCTCGAGTTCGAATTTTTTGACGATTATAATACTTTCTCTTTGTATACTTCGTACACGAGAAAGTAAAAGAAAGGCTTGTTTTTCCATTAGGTCTATCCAACTTTAATTATTTATGTACCATATATTAAGGCATGCTTTCACAAGGAATTATTTAACAGAGTCGGCCCACTGACCCAAAGGATTTAGAGTGTTTTAAAACAGGCAGGGTTTGTTGTTTCTATGAAATAAATGGCCCTAGATAAATATCAAGTGTCATTTATTATACTCATTTATTATCTACAATAAATTCTAAGAAATATTTGATTGACTCATATTTATTCCAGCTATATTAAACGATGAATTTGTCATTCAAATGCCACACATAATATGGACAGAAATTTAGAATATTCTAATATACCACAAAGTGAAAGATATTTAAATTTTGTTATCGGCGTTACAGGTGAAGTTAGAATTATAATTGCGAATCTGAAGTTACACGAATTCTCACATTGAATTCTCTCATATATCATAATAATGTATTCCGAACAACACTTTCTTTTTGTCATGGTTAAAATAAAATGTTCACTTCAGCCTGTTAGTATGAACCCACATTGTTGGAACTGAAGAAACAAATTCAAACAACATGGATATTTCAATTCCCATCCGTACCATACTGGAATAAATAACCTGCTTCAGAATGAACACATTAGTCAAGCTGAAATACTCACAGCGAAAGGAATTCTCTGAATTCAAATTCTGGTGGAAATATTCTATCCTTCAAAAGCATTAGTATAAATAGAAACCGCTGCTACATTTGGCGACATTTTAAAATATATTTTAGCTCGCCATGTTCGGAACACAGGTTTTTTGGACAGGTGAAAATTTTTTTGCAACTTGAAACCTTTCATAAATAATTGCAAATAATTTTTGTTTGTTTTATACTCGTACGATTGTTATTTTGTTTAATATTTTAACATTTATCATTTCTGAATGATCGATTCTAATTCGATTGTAAAACAATTTGTTGCGTGAGATCACATTTTTAGTCTATCATATGAGCAAAAATTCAATGATAATACACACCAAAAGTCAATTCGAGATCAAACATGGATGTTTCTAAAAAATAAATATATACATTCATACGAAACTCTGTCTTCCTGGATGGTTTTTGTTTTCACTGATTCTCCTTACAAAAATATATTTTGTTGCTTCTTTTGTATATTTAGATCAAAGAAAATCGTCTGCTTTTAAATAATTAGAATTATTCTTATCATTAGAATGTTTTATATATTCTTGTTTTAATAGATACGTTATTATATTATTCTGTGTCGGAGATACAGAATTAATTTGTTCTTTTCTTCTTCTGACTACATTTCTACGTTATTTTAGAGTATTAGATAAACAATTCATAAAACTTCTAATGCTTAAAAAGTTCTACATTCATCTTTTTTTATTTGTATTTGTAATCTACAGCTTTAAGTACATGAACTCAAAAAGCAATTATAATAGTTGTATAATTATTTTATATAACATTTAGCCAAACAGAAAACATATAATAAACATTTATTCATTTCTTACGTATTACAACGGAAGTATATATTTAATTTTTCCATGATTTTAATTTTGTTAATAGTAAATTTTTTTTCCTAATATAACATCAATTTGAGTGATAGCCTATATCCAGCATTTCAGAAGTCATCTTCTTTCCTTGATACAAGATGTAGAACATGATACAATATTAAATTATATTTCAATCTGAAAACCAAATCAGGGTTGTGGATCAGAAGGATGCAAAGCTATAACCATCAATCCATTGTAGTCAAGGTTATGAAATATGTATAGATATGAAACGATATAACATTAAATAATAATTCAATTGGGAAAACAAATGTGGGTTACGAGCCCTAAGAATAACTCTGTAATACTTAATGCATTGCAGTTATAATATAATCCTTTGTTATAAGCCTATGCTCTTTGAATACAAAACGTTCTTTGTACTTTTTTTATCTTTAGTATTGGGGGAAACTCTGTTTAACTCGGAAAAACCACTTTCTCCGTGTCTCGTTTCTAAGCTTAGTTGAATATATATCATAACGTTTTATATGGATTGCCTTCACCATGGAGTTTAAGTTTACTGGCATTTTCCGAAGACGTATGCAAGCGTATATAGAAAATCTTAAGTCAAAACTGACAAGCTTGCTGGAATATAAGTTTGTTTCCATAAGCATTTTACTGGAAAATATAAGAAACAAAAAGGAACTCTGTAAACACAAATGAGACTTCACTAATAGTGATTTATGGCTTTTAATTTGAAGATAAATCTGAAATATAAGTGAAGTGAATTGAATGTCACCATTTGTTTCATAAAAGTCTGATTATTTTTGTTAGATTGCAAAACTCTCCTGAAAGATTATTCTGAAAAGCAGAAAATTCATTGTTGTTATTTTTTTAAAAAAGTGATTATTTCAAAGGCTAACTTTTCCTTAAAACGTGCACACCGCAAGATTTCTTTGCTTAGAAGATAACGAAATCTAAGAATTTCGCTCAATTCCTAAATATATTAATTAATAATTTTAAATAAATAATTCTCCATTATGTTGTGTTAAAAGAATTTCAAGTAAGAAGCGCGAAAGCATTTTATGTGCCTTCCATATATGCCTCACACTCTTTTCACATTCTGCGCTTCCATGTTTTCCATACCCTAAGCAATAAAAGGAAATGGGGAAAAAACTTTATAACTACAAATCATCGTTTCTATAAAGTGCTTTCAGTGTTCCAGATGAAATTCACATTCACATCTTCAAAAAAATTACTTTAATGCACTTCTAAATTATCAGCGACATTCATTTTGATTATAGTTAGGATATAAAAAATGAATTCCCGGGACAACTGAAAATATTATGCGTTTGTTGAACTAAATTTTCCTTTGATTCAAAAATATTGCATGCGTAATTTCCCTGGGAATGTTGCATCAGAAATACATAGATTTTTCTAAAAATCGCATTTCCTTTAATTGTTCAAATTACTTCTTGTTTCAAATAACTGATTTTGTTACTAAAAGCTTGTTTTACACTTCTACAGCATTAGTCTTAAAATTTCTTCTATCTTTTAGCCTTTATTATTAGGCCTTAGAAGGTTTTTCTGCTTTCACCAACATCAAGCATTTGCAGTGTTATCTATGTTTGAACATCACTGAAATTCACTTTAACCAATTTAAATCTGAATAACGTTTCAAATACTTGTGTTTAGACAAGCAACATTTTTTTAACGAAAACACTGAAATACTCACTGATTTGTTCGATTAACGTCACATTTGAATCAACACGGCGTCCTCCCGTTGGTGTGGTGCGGAAGATTGGAGAGGGGTAACAGCTCAGGTGTCTCCTCGTCATTTGAACAAGGTTCAAAATTACGAGGTCCGTCTTAAAATAGCTCTCGTGTTGCTTCAAAACGTGAAGTTAATATAGCTAAACTAAATAGAATCAACGGGTGGGGGGCAAACACAAGACATACCTCATATTTTTGACTGTCTTATGAGGAACCTTATCTCAAAACCTGTTATTGATGCATATTTGAATTTTTTATACAGGTAAAGTACATATTTCTCATTGCACTGAAATGAGTTTTTTTTTAAACTCATTTTTTTTTACAATTTTTGTGTGTAAAAACCGACATTCTTAAATTGGCCATTTCGATGAACCTTTACTCAAAATTTGTTATCGATGCATGTTTGAAATTTTTTATACAAGTACATCTTTCTCATTGCACTGAAATGAGTTTTTTTTAAAAATTCAAAAATTTATTTTTTATTATTTTTTGTGTCAAAATGGGGTAAAATTTCACTATGTCTAATTAAATATTTTGTAAATTTATAAAAAAATTAAAAATTAGCCAAAGGCTCATTTCAAAATAATTATAAAGGTGTCCTTTACATGTATAAAAAATTTCAAACATGCATCTATAACAGATTTTGAGAAAAGGTACATCGAAATGGCCAATTTAACATTGTCGGTATAAGGATTTCGACTCCCCTTAATAAGTTTTAAAACGTCTTAATCCAATGCACGAATGAAGCTCGGGTACCCAAGTTAAGGGGTTAAACCATGCTCGCATGACGTTGTGTGATCTATGACGGTGCAGATGTATACATCTGTTGAGTAGATCCGTTGTTATTTACCTGCTCAAATGCCACTTGGTCTTCTCTCATTATATTGATTTGCAACGAAAAATGTTATATAAACCAAACAATCGCAAAAAGATATAACTGAAAATTCGAAACAAATGCAAAAATAACAGGTTGAATCCAACTACGACACAAACTTTTTCAATATATTTTAGACTATTTATTATTTTTAATAAACTGTGTTTTTTCCCAAAAATAACCGAAATTGCAATTAGAACTCTATATATTTCAGTCCTGCAACTCAAAAAGGGAAATTTATATTATTTCATTCTTGGTAATCTCAATAGATTTAAATGTTTATACATTTATTAAACTCTTCTTTCTAAAATAAAAATCTATTCAATTTTAAAATTCCATACTTTATACTCAAATTATTCGATCACCGTTCATGTATCGTTTTATAAGAATCCCATTCAGATAATCTATAAAAATAATAAATAATGATTTAAAATAACTTTTTGATTTGAATATTAAAAACATAAAGAAATTAAAAGTTGTCATTTGCGCAATTCTGTCCAATATAGCGTCAGGAAATGAAAGTTAAAATATTTCACTTTATCTTTTAAATATGTAGAATTCTTGAAGAGTAAAGAGTGTATATTCTCCATGACCTGCTATAAAAAATTTCCATATCCTTTTCACCTTATACACTTCAGACATCTCTTTATGCCTATCGTTTCCATATCTAACTTTGTATCAATTTTCTGTCGCATAGAAAATGTTGCTCGCAACAGAAGGTGTGTAAGAACTCTTTCAAAAAAAAATAACATGCTATACACTTCAACTGTTCAGTATTCTAGTCTGATAAAAAGTTTTCTATAGCTTTGAAGCAGTTTGAACTGAAGAATATCGTTCCGGATGTTCCGGAGGTTCCTACAGTATTTTGACCAGAAAGCACTCTTTCAGCAGAAATTACCCAGAACACAGACAAAATGTTTTTTGAGAATAAGCAAGAAATACGGGATGCTTTCAGGTATGTTTTTCGTGCATCTACCTTCTTATCGACTTTTCTCAGAAATGTTGGTCCTCAAAGATTCTCGCAGATGCAATTATGTTAATAGGAAGGGAAATGTCTGGGGATTTACTGGGCTTTTATAAAGTAAATGTAACATTGATGGTAGATATAAAATCTCCGAAAGAATATCCTAAACATTTCTTAAAATAGCAGGTACGTTACAGATAATATTTTAAGTACACTAATACAATTTCTAATATCTAAAAATTATCCAATAACTAAAATGAAACCATGTTTAGGAGTAACACTGAAGATATATGAAATAACTTAATAAAAAATATATTATTCTAATGACTACAATCCCAAACATTTCTTAAAATTCAGGCATGTTACTGATAATATTTCAGGTACACTAACACAATTTCTAATAACTAAAAAATATTCAATAACTAAAATATAATTCAA
>BGPR01015932.1:0-35670 GCA_013235015.1 Araneus ventricosus
GAAAAGATGTTCTATGGTATGGAGATTAAGATAAAAATAATAAAAAAAATTTAATTCAAAATTTAATACCGCCGCAAGGGGGTTGAATTTTCGAAAAAAATGGGAAAATATTGAATTTTGATTATATGATTTAAAAAAAATATTATTATTAATCAAAACCTACTTATGCAGAAAAGATGTTCTATGGTATGGAGATTAAGATAAAAATAATAAAAAAAATTTAATTCAAAATTTAATACCTCCGCAAGGGGGTTGAATTTTCGAAAAAAAAAGGGAAAATACTGAATTTTGATTATACGATTTAAAAAAAAATATTATTATTAATCAAAACCTACTTATGCGGAAAAGATGTTCTTTGGTATGGAGATTAAGAAAAAAATAATAAAAAAAATTTAAATTCTAAATTTAATACTACCGAAAGGGAGTTGATTTTTCAAAAAAAAATTGAAAAAATACTTAATTTTGATTAGTGATTATACGATTTTAGATTCGAAGTAATTGTTTTTTCTGCAACATAAATAACCAAAAGTGATGATTAATGAGTAGTGAGTACTAAGTAGTGAGTAGTAGTACATTGCGACAGTTTGTGACTCAGCTCCCCCTCCCCACACCGTCAAATCTGTCCGGTTAAACAACTAGAGCAGTAGCAATCCCATCTTTTTTCTGTCTCCTGCTTTGTCCTCCCACCCCTCCATAATTCGGAAGTGGTACTTCATGGAATCTTCCCCACAGTCACACATGTAATCACAAAAGTTTTAGCTGTAGTTAGAACATTGGACCTATTTGGTATTTCCGACCGAGCAGGCACTGCCATCGTGTCAGCTGCGCTTCAAGATGTGGGCATTATCTCAGAAAGAAATGTTCTGAACTTTGTTGACAGAAATAAAATTCGGCGTGGGAGAACAGAGGCAAGAACCACTCTATTGTCTCAGGTCATAAAAGATTATGACCATGACCAGTTTGGTTTATACTTAGATGGGCGAAAAGACAGGACTCTATCAATGGAAGACAACAGAAGAAAAGTCATAATAGACGAATGCATAAGTTTGGTAAAAGAACCTGGCTCTGAGTACATTGGCCACGTGTCTGTAAATTTCGGGAGAGCGCAAATTCTTAGAAATAACATATATAGTTCTTTTTGTCATGCGTTGACGATGACATAGATGTAACAAAGTTGGTTGCGACGGAACATCTGTGAACATAGGTGTCAAAGGAGGTATTATACGTAACATGGAACTGATCCTTAATCGTCCACTTCAATGGTTTCAGTGCCAGTTACACGCCAACGAGCTTCCACTACGTCATCTTTTCGCGGACGTGGATAAAACAACAAATGGACCCAGAAGCCTGACTGGCGAAATAAGAAAATCGTTGGCCGGATGCGAGAATCTATCTGTAGTTTCATCCACGCCAATAGAATACACGCTATGTGAAGTGACTAACAAGAAAGACTTAAGTACTGATCAACTGTACTTAATGGAAATTTGTGAAGTCATAAAGTGCTGACATTGCAGAGAAAGTCTGTCGAAGATAAATCCTGGAAAAGTTTGCCACTCAAGGTGGCTTAGAATCACGAACAGAATTCTCAGGTTCAATGTAGCTCACGAAAATTCATCCGAGGCTTTATTGACATTAACGACATTCATCGCAAAAGTCTATGCGTCTATGTGGTTCAAAGATCAAAACGAAACCATAATTAATCTATAAGGCACAGCATTTGCATCAATCAATCGTTCTATCGCGTTATTTCTCGAATGATTTAAAGGATGTCATAGACCCTGTTATTAAAACAAACTAATTTGTTGGCCATCCAGAAAATGTCCTGATATCAATGCTAGCTGACGACAGAAATCACATTAGCCCTTCAAAGAGTTCTGAAAGCACGTAAAGTCATTGGCTACTGCTCTAGTTGTTTAACCGGACTGATTTGACGGTGTGGGGAGGGGGAGCTGAGTCACAAAATGTTGCAATGTGCATTATACTACTCCCTACTTAGTACTCACTACTCCTTAATCATCATATTTGGTTATTTATATTGCAGAAAAAACAATTATTTTGAATCTAAAATCGTATAATCAATAATCAAAATTAAGTATTTTTCCAATTTTTTTTTAAAATTCAACCCCTTTTCGGTAGCATTAAATTTAGAATTTAAATTTTTTTATTATTTTTCTTTTAATCTCCATACCACAGAACATCTTTTCCGCATAAGTAGGTTTTGATTAATAATAATATTTTTTTTTTAAATCGTATAATCAAAATTCAGTATTTTTCCATTTTTTTCTTAAATTCAATCCCCTTGCGGCGGTATTAAATTTTGAAATTATTTTTTTTTATTATTTTTCTCTTAATCTCCATACCATAGAACATCTTTTCCGCATAGGTAGGTTTTGATTAATAATAATTTTTTTTTTCTCCATAGAAGAGCGATCCACTCTAATGTGTAGTCGATTGTTTTGATCTGTTGGTAACCCTATTAACACAAGATGCCCTACAATATTCATACCATATCTTCACGATGATGTGCGGCATTCAGAATATCGTAGCAACATCGTGGTGATATCGTAAAATATCTTGTTCTAATATGGTAAACAATGCACATCTGTTTTGCTATAATGTTGATGAAATCGACACCTATGATTGCCCCATCAATTGTCAACAAGGAACTACATTTTTCCTAAAAAATTCACCCAGGCTCCGGAAACCGCCTGAGTCCGGCTTCTGTCGAACGGGCTGTTTGAGGCTTGATAGGGCTCATAGGGTTAATGCATAAAATGTAATGTCTTTTTCTTATGGAACTCCTATGTCCCACCATCAAGATTTCGTAATCAAAGGGTTAATATAGCTGTTGCTTCTCACATTCGAACATTTTTAACGAAAAATATTTAATGTTAATTTAAATATTAATCTCAGTTACAAATTAGAAATAAATATAGATTCGTACAGAATGCAGTATAAAAATATGCATCACGTTATCGTTATTAAAGAAAAGTAAAAAAGAAACTGGTAATGAAATTTACTCATATTACATAATTACTTAAATCATTGAAAGGCTACATTTTTGTTAACCTCATGTCTCCATTGCAGTTATATAATTAGTATACATGAAACGGAAAAAATTACATAAAAGATTGAAGAGCTACACTTTTTGTTAACCTGATGTCTCAATTTAGTTTTATATACAGGGTGTCCCAAAAAGATGGAACAAGCGTTTATTTCCTTAAATATTGACTTTAGACATATACTTCCAATTACAAAGTTTCATCAAATAAGGTAAGAATTTGTATACAAATAATTTGATATCCAAGGGGAGTGATAAAAAAAGTTACAAAAATTAAATTTTTATACGGCCCCATAGAGCAAAAATGTCAATTAGTAAAATGGTTTTTTCTCATTTATCTGTTCACAGACAAAGTTGTGTGCTTCTATCTGCAAAACCTACAGATATATAAGAAGACCAAAATTGTTGACTTAGACCACTTCTCTATACCTCTCACTGCTGTTGGATCCAGTCTTTCGACGATATTTTAGAGATAATACACATATTTTGAAAAAAAATTCAAAAGGGCGGTATCAGGAAATAATAAAGTATTTGTTAACTCTTACTAAATCTAAAAACTAGTCAAATAATACATTAATTGAAGTATTTACAAATTTCATGTTGTGAACCTTCAAAATATATTCACTGTTATATATCAGCAGTACCAGCTCATCTGCTCAGAAACAAGAAGTGCTATAAAAATATTACTAGAATACAATTGAAATACAGTTTTTCAAATTTAGCTTTATATTCAACTAATTCAAACTTGTAGTTGTAATTATCAGAATTGTATTTTAGATAATTACACTCCTTTTTTCCGGTGAGTTCCGTTCTAATAAGAGAAATGGAATGTGTAGGAACCAGCCAAGGTCCCGTTGAGGCAACATGAAAGTGAATACGAAACTAAAAACAGTCAATGAAAAAAAATCTAGAGCACGAGGGCGAACCATGAGTGAGATTGAAAGGGAAAAAAAGAACATTAGTTGGTTCTAACTAGAAACGGGAGCATCCGAAAATCCAGTTCAAGCTAAGTTCTAAGACAGAAAGAATAGCTGTTCGCCTTCGTCTATTATGCCACTTAGTCGTAAACAGTGAGCGAATTTTAGTGCTTTCTAAAACTATTTGGTTTTGCAGCCCCAATCTCTGTCTTTCTTATTTTTCCATTCATTTTCTGTCTTCTTTTCCCGTTTTTATCTTTTTCGTTAATAATCAATATCTCAGAGTGGAGAAGTAAGGAAAAAAGAATAAAAACAAAAATACGAATTTTTAAAATAATTTTAGTGAGGTCTGCAACTCTGCAGACCTAAAGTACGATTCGCCACTGTTTTCAGGTAAAGCTTATTAATACCCATAACGCTAAGAGCAATTAATTGAGTATTCTGGTTCAGTATTAGGCTATTTTCCTGTTATACCTTAAATTTTCATTTTCTCAAGTTGTTCTTCCATTGTTCATCAAGTCGATAGCTGCAACTATCTGCAAATGAAACTGAGTAACAAAATGCGTAATTGGCAATTTATTTTCTATCCGTGATGACTGGCTGATATACTACTTGACAAATATTTGCATTTCGCTGTTTTGTATACTGAAAAATTTGCATTTCTGCAATCAACATCTCCATATAAATTTGTGAGCAGCCCCTTGAAATTTAGAAATTAACATATATCTGTAAATTTTGCAGACAGAATCGTGAAAGTTAGTTTAAGCATAGTTGAGTGTAAGAGGGGCCTTTCACTCATTGGCACTTTCGCTCTATGGGGCACGTATAAAAATTTAATTTCCTTAACTTTTTATTTTCAACTTCCACAGAAGCCAAAGTGTGTTCACACAAATTCTTACCTTATTTGATGAAACTTTGTAATTGGAAATATATGTCTAAAATCAATATTTAAGTAAATAAACGCTTGCTCCACCTTTTAGGGACCCTGCACTATTAAATAAAGTACACACCATTTACAAAATCAGTCAGGTCCCGGAAATTATTTTATATTTATAAAAAACACTGCTTTCCATTTGATATTCCCGCAAACAACTGTATGATATTCACACGAAAGAAGAAAACAATTTATCTAAAATATTCTATACTTTCATCATTTACAGTGCCAAAATTTACAGTACAGTAAAACTTCGATTAACCGCCACCATCGAGAGCAGAGCTGTGATGGATAACAGAGATCTCTTAATACATATGGACAGTAACGTTATTCCACTGCTGGCTTGGGACGAAAAACAAAATAAAATCCTTTAAAAGTGAATAATGCATACATGATGCATTTAATTTTACAAAACGGTCAGTATAAACTTCAAAACAAGAGTAGTAAGATACAGAAATGTATGATAAATCTATAAACCTACCTTACCTTTTGCATTTTAGACTATGGTGGATAACTTAAACTAACGGTTACACTAGTGGCGGTTAATCGAAGTTTCACTGTACCAATATTTACTTAGAACTAAATACATCAGCAAGAAAAGCACAGAAAATTTACGGAAACATTTCACATTTGACCAGTTCCTATGTGATATTTTTAATGAGGCTAAGAAAATCGAAAAACAACCTGTACGTAAAAGAGCGTCGAAAACAAATGAAAGCAAATAGTTAGTAGCATTTAATTTCGCATAGCTTCTGGTTAATTGGTATTGTCCGGTAAGGCAACAGAACAGATCCCTTGATTTGCCTACTGTCCTTTAAATCCCTTCCGACAGCGATTTCGCTTTTCAGTTCTAATCCCTCCCAATTGCCACTTGCGCTTCGATCCAGCCTTCCAGTAACAGAGAAATGCTTTAATCGTCCTTGTAACTGAGGAAAAGAAGGCCTCCCGGGTTTTCTGGATAAAGTCAATTACTCTAATAGAGAAGTTCGCCTGGCACTTAAAGCCGCCCTTCGGTACATTAAAGACGAAGATCTTAAGAAGAGACTTCTTCATGTCTTTTGCACCATAAAACTTTCCTGTTACTGGAGTCAGAAAACACAGATTAATTAGCTCCATTTAAGCACTACATTAAACTTTTTTCTTGCTGTAATCACTGCGAATAAAGCCTTCAGCAGAAAATGCCATGCAGATCCTAACCAATATTACTTAGCAGCACTGATTTCACACATTTATCTCGAGTAGTTTAGAAGAGAACGTTTTCATTCTGATTTTGGAATCGTGCAATCGGAAATAATTTCTCGTTTTATTAGTATTTTTATTTATTTTCAGCATATATTCATAATTTATCGCCGGCAATATTAATACGAATGTTTTGAGAGCCCAGAATCTGCATCCATTCAATTTGACTTGATTTCCAATTGAAGCAATCTGTTAATATGATTAATCGATGAATCCAAGCTTTCCTCAAGAATTACACATATCTGTTCAATTTACAAATACCTCAAATAGCTGTTTTTATTGTAAAATGCTTTTAATTTTATTAGTACTTAAATATATAGATGTGGAAAATATAGTAAAATATTTACACAATTAATAAATACATGTCTGTCTCTAACGTCCTTTCATCCTTTCAAACGTGATATCGATTATGATTTTCAGATTTAGCTTATCTGATACAAGATACTGCCGGATTCTGTGGAGATATACACACATCCTTCTTGTATGTAAGTTCAAAACTGACAAAATATGCAATTGTGCAAAGTGTAATTTTTTGTGATGCACTTTGAAATGTCACTTTAAAAAAATGAAGTGAAGTATTTATGTATTTTTGGAATGACAAAATAACATTACAAATTATTGATTTTCTACCTTCTTTTTAAATGTTTGGTTTGTAGATTAGCTCAAAGAAGCAACAGGTTTTATCTCTGTTGTTTTTCATGCGTACTTGCTTGTCGCAAAATCTATGTTACCTCGCAATGGAGTGTTTTAAGATTTGCTCATCAATGCTTTTCGAGATTTGTACTTTTCTTAGATAAGTTGTACATTCCACTTGCACGGCAAAACTGTTCATTTAGCCTGTACACCAATGCGATTATTTAAAAAAACATTTATAACAATTCATTTTTCTTTTTCTTGTTTTCATAATGCAGGGAAGAAAATCAAGTGTAGTCTTTAGAAAATAGAACCTTTTGTCGGATTTAGTTCTATATTTAACCCTCAAAAGCGCGGGGTAGCGTGTAGAGTGTCCCAGACAAGGAAAAAGTGCCAATGCAGTTGTTTGTCAATTAGCCGATTGTTCGGGATCCCTCCCCTAACCTACCACTCAACCCCTCTAAACACATGGAAGCTAGGAGCAAAGGTTGATGGGTCTCTCTTTATACAACAGTTGTTTAGTCGAGGTCCCGTTTTGGCGCACTCAGTACGCCACTCGTGCCGTTATGCTTCGCTTCAAATGAAGCAAATCGTACTTCCAATGGCTACTTTTTAGTTTTTTCTGAGGAGGAGAAGGTCTGTGATTTCATTAATGATTCGGACATCAATGAAAGAGCTTATGGAAGATTTTTTTTTTATCAAACTCTGAAAATGAAGTCATTGGTCTTCAAGACATTCAGAATTTAACAGATGACGATCAGGCGATTCCGAATTTATTATTTTATGAAAGCTATTTATAAAACGAAGACTGCGAATTGTCGAAAAACCAAGAAAGTTCGGGAAATTCACAGATGAAAAAAAATCTCCTTTGAAAAGTACATTTTCGAAGGCCCCTCATAAAAACATTTTAGGACAACTTGCAATGTTTTCCAAAAATTCTGCCGATGTTTATAACTAATTATCCGTCCTATTAAAAATCGACAACACATGTATGAGTGATTCATTCATAAAGTAAACTAATTTATACATAATGAGAAATAAACCCTTAGGCTTTGAAGGGAACACTAAGCACACCGTAAGTAGAACAACGAGGGATGAAATGATAGCTTTTATGGGTATTTTTACCTTTTAGGAAGCAAAAAGTTGTCAAAACTGAACCTTCGGGAGCCTGCATTAAAAAAAACTATGGTACTTGGGTTTTCAGGAGAAAAATCAATAAAAATATCACGGGAGGCTGTCTTTTTCAAACAGCCGCTGATGTTAAAGGCGTAGGACTACATTACTCGTGTGACTCTTTCTCGATTTCCAAATTTTTTTGTGACTTCTGTTGTTACCCTTTATCTCTAAAATAAGACATTAGTTATGTTTTTAACATATGTAGTTACCGAAATATAGAGGATCTCCCATACAACTTTTTTTGCGGCGTTTTGGAGTGTGAATCAAATTCCTTCCTCTCAGACCCCAATGGGAGGAACGTATGCCTATGTTAAAACAAGGTGTCATACTGAGTGCGGCGCCCGTGTCTTATTGTTATGGGAAGATGTCCGTGCCTCTAAACGTTAATGGCAATCTAATACTTTTGTCGACCTAATCCCTCTAGCTTACTTTGTTTTTAAGTTACTGTGTTCACATAAATACGGACTCGCAGATATACAGATACTGGCTCCAGAACTTTTTTTGTTGAAAAGATTTTCGAACGTTTAATATTATGAAAAGGATGAGGTCCAACTTTTGACGATTGCAGTACTTTCATTTTGTATGCTTCGTTTGCAAAATAAGAGAACTCCTTGTTAGCAAGAATGATTTCACAAAGACTTTAGTAATCCTACGATTCAGATATCACACTCAAATGAAAAAGTGAGCAACGTTTTCATCAACTAAAACTATGCGAAATGTTACTTTTTAAACATTTTTAATATTTTTTCGAAACTGGATCAAATTTGCATGTTTTTTAGTCTAATCTAACTGTTTAATTCAGTCCAATGATATATAAATTGATAAATTGTAAAATTAAGCAGTGCAATAGGCTCATATGAAGTGAAATTCTGAAATTACGAAGAAACCTTCAAACCTAATAGTAAACAGCCATTGAAGCAAATCTCATATGGAAAACAGTGCTTTTAATTAATTCAAGAGGGGTTCATTAAAGCCTTTTTCTGAAACATGAAATAACTATAAAAAGCTCTTAGTGAAATTGAAAAAAATTTATAAGGTTTAGAGTTAAAAAATACATACGGCCAAGTAGGACAATTTACCTGACTGTACTTAGGTGATGAGTAGGCTAAATCACTTAAATATATGCTATATGTGAATATACAACTGCATAAATAGTCGACAAATTTATCTCAGATATGTAGCTTGCAAATGAGAGCACACAATATTAACATGATTTTCTCAAAGACTTTCTTTTACTATTCCAAGCTATTTGTGAAAAAGTAATCAACAATTCCATTTTTAAAATGTTCCTCTCCTAATATATTACCAAAAGGGGATTTACATAACTAATTTCTCCGACAATTCGGTCAGAATAAGACACGGCCTTCCGACAATTCCTCTTTACTGAAAAAGATACCGAAACGATATTTCGTAGCTTATCGTCTCGCGACAACAATAAATGTCAGAAATTACCGAAGCAAGAAGATTTTACATTAATTTTTAAATAAAGAAAAATTGGACAAATGCATTCGTTCGACTCACGGCAATTATCTTTATGCTTGCGATCATTTTTACCGCTCTCTTGTCGTGTATTCCTAATTTGCATTCCTTTTTCTTAAAATTAAATCGTTTGGTCCCACAACTACTTACATTTGGAATATTTCAAATGGCTTTTTCTGAAGTTCATCTGATATTTCTTAACAATGTAAAATATTTTTACCATGAAAACAGATAATTGCTGCTTTAAAATTACGTTTTACAAGATCCATCCATAATTAGGTGACATCAAGTTCTTTCACATGAAAAAAACTCGTTGAACTTTTTCGGAGTGTTCTTTAGCGTGTGAATATTCACTCTCAACTACTTCTATTTGGAATATTTTAAATGGCTTTTTCTGAAGTCCATCTGATATTTCTTGACGATGTAAAATATTCTTAACATAAAAAAAAGATCATTTTTACTTTAAAATTTCGTTTTACAAGATCCATCCATAATTATATGTCATCAAGTTCTTACACAATAGAAGAACTCTTTGAACTTTTTCCGAGTGTTTTTTAACGTTTGAAAATTCCTCACGAATTTGATGCAAATGCTTTTTATTTACATAAACTTTTATATTTTCTTTGCTTTCTTATTTTTCTATCCTAATTTCTCCCTCTTTCTCGTTCTTTTATCTTTCCCCATTATAAGGCCGAAATAAAATACAGCTATTAACTGTTAAACATTTGTGCATGTGACTCCGTAAACTCTGAGTAAATCTAAGCTCTAAAATTTGAAAAAAATGTTGAAGTGGTGTGAAAATGAAATGCTATAGATTCGTAAAATCAGTCTACTTCAGTGTAGAATATAATATGTTAAAATGGTATTAAAAATTATTTACGAAAAATACAGCTTTTCATGTACACTTATAAACAAAGGAATCTCTTAAAATAATTGAGAAGCTAATAGATGCTAAGATTGCTTATGCTATAAAACTATCAGTAAAATGCTAATCGGTTTTTTAATTACAGTAAAACCACGGTTAACCGAACTAGGGTTATCCGAAATGCCTCTGAAATCGCAAATCCAAAAAGCAAGTACTGTACTGCTCGAAAATAATCGCAGAAGCGATACATTTTTCTTTAACTTCCCCCATTTTATTCTTTTAAACTTCCTCCATAAGGTCAGTGATTAATTTTAGAATACTATGCTAAAATTACTAAAATTAATGGGTATTAACAATATTAATTACGATATTGTTTGCATGGCGCCCGATCTCGCCGGTGGGAATAGTGCGTCCCACGGATGGTTAACTTTAATAAAGAAAATGAGTGCAGCCTACAAAGAGAGTTTTGAATTCGTTTTACACTCAAAACATTTCCGAATTGCATACTGCAAGTAGATACAAAATAATAATAGATCATGGCTTAATCGAAGAAACAGTTATCCGAAACGGCTTCCCCCTCTTTAATTCGGTTAACCGATGTTTTACTGCAAGTACATTTCTTGTGAATTTTATTTTACTTATTTAATTTTTATTTACTGAGCATCTCGAATTAACTGGTAAGAATAATTGTTAATCTTTGATCATGTAAGGAAATCTTTATGTATAGTACAATTTATTGTTAGAGGGATTTTCCACATTTGTTTGACAATTATCTCAGTAAAAATGATTTTATTCCTACAATTAAAGTGATTTTATTATGAAATTCGAAAATATCTTACGGGGATGATTTTCAATGTTACCTTAATGCCAGTAGTAGACGTTTGTCGTTTTGTCGCTGAATTTGGCAATATAAGAAGTATCTGAAAGTTTATTATTTTGTTGTTATCTCAAATTGCGACAAACTTTTTAAATTTTGCCCCAAAATAAGAAATACAGAGAGCAAAAGATGGCTGGAGAAAAGCTAAATCATATTGTCTTCTGAAAATAGATTAAAGTGTATGATAATAAGTGTTAACCATTAATATCACTGATTATTTTCAATACAATAATTACTTTTCTTCTTTTTATGTATTTTGTACTTGACTTCGCCTATTGCAAAACATTAGTGCAATTCTACCTCCTCCGCTTTTTTTATACTTTTTGACAATAAAATGTATTACAGTAGAAAATCTGTTTTTCTAACATACGAATTCTGAACGGGAAAAAATAATTTTTTCTTGCACAAAATGTAGACAAATTTTTGAAACTGTTATTCTTTTATATTTAAATCATTCAATGTATTGTCTGTCTTATTGTCTATTAATTTTTAATTTACTAACTTCAAATAAAATACTTGAAAATGCTTTCACATTCTTGTTTTAATCAGTTTTGTTTATTATTTGTTCATCAACGAAATAATTTTTGTATGTTTTGTTGCATTTCAAATCATTTATGCGATATATGAGTATCAGTTGCAGAGCAGAATTCGGAAACTGAAATAATTGGACAACTTGCTAGATTAGGTTGGCTCTAATCTTGCAGATTTTCATCTCTTTGTTATGTATTATATATTTCAATTATACTGTAAATAGATCAAACAACGCTAAGATAATAATATCTTTCTTAATTTCACATAAGACACTACTAATAATAAATGAATATTGGTTTATATATTGTTTAATATTGACTAATATAAGCTTATTCATCGCTTTAACAAAATTAATTTTCATTTACGTCCCATTTCTAATGATGATTTGTTTATTATTTAAACAAATTACGGCAATTGATTTGTTTATCAATTTACATCTTACATTTGCCACTTACATCATGGTATTCAATCGACGTGTGGCGCAGCTATTACTTCATGAAACTTAACTACGGTTAAAACATTTCTATGAAATCGCATTACATTCAAAGAATATATGAATACCAAAACCTTAAAAGATTTTTCAAAACAGTGCAAATATTTGCCTAATTTTGAACGAAATATGTCGAAGTATATATTAATTATGACTAATATTTTATCTTGCGATTTCTAGTCTTCAATGTATACATTTCATTTTAATATATTCAGAGTAACATAAAAAGCTGCACTTTTTCCAGGTATTCTTTATCTGCAAAATCTTATCTTACTTGGCAGAGGGGAACATCGTTTTAGAAACAGGGATAAATACAATCTGGCATTTGGAAATGTACTCTATTGTCGCATTATTTGCAAGTCTGATGCCATTTTTATTGTTGTAACTTCCTCTGAATCGCAAAGAATGTAGTTTTTCACCTCAAACCGGCATGAATACAGCAATAACACAGTTTTTAAAATTGGAAAATGCGATCTGGCAATTGCTTTTTCTCCGTTCGAAGGTTGGTTTTTTTTCTGTTCGCCAAGCCAACTGAGAATACATTTCTGATTTTTACGCAGCGGCGTCTTATAGGAAAATATGAAAGGAGAGGAAAGTATTTCATTTGAGAATTTCACATTTTGTTGTGTTGATATAAAAATATACCTTTTGGTTGCCTTAGTTTATTCAGAATGACAAATAAAATAATATTGTGTTCCAGGGATTATAGGTTCTCTTTTCATTGAAAAAGGAAGATATATGCTTTTTTTATACTTCCATTGTGCAGAATATTTCGAAGAGATTAAGAAATTTTTTCTGCATGTAAACAGATATTGGTTATACCAATAAAGTTAATGATTTAATATAAGTAAAGGAAAAATAATTTGTTAGCAAACTTAAATTCATATACAAAGAGCAAGAAATTCAGTTCAAATATTTTGAATTGAATAAAAGTTTTTGACTAAGAGATCGGTTACAAAATTCCATTTTCCTTTATTCTGAGAAACACTATGAATCATTCGTGATTTTAAGGTTGGTAATATACAAATAAAGCTATTTTAACTTTTTGAAGTCCTGGAAACTATACGATTAAAAAGGCTACATAAAACTATATTAAAATACATAGATTTTCTAATGGTCAAAATTTTACTGTCTGTTTTAGAACTTCGCTTGTGTAACCTTTCATCAGTTGAATTTCATATTTTGATTTCTAGAGAACAATAATTTCTAATTTCTTTCGAAAATTTTCGATAATTGAATAAAAATATTAATTTAGAATAGTCTGGATATACTATTTTTTCATATAAAAAGTAAATAAAATTTTTCTGTTTAGATATACTGTAACAGACTCTAAAAAGGGAATGTGTAGAACCTTTTTAGTTTAAAAAACGATTTCGATAGAAATATTTAGTAATAATTAATCATCTTTAATGTATTAAAATAAATATGTTTCCATCGCATATAAAAAAATACCTTAGCGCATAGTACATCATAAAAGCAGAGACAAAATATAGACAATTAAAATTCTAGACAACAATGTATTTTACTGTACATAAAATCATTGGCACAAACTCTGCAAACTTGGATCCGAAATGAAGAGTTTGTAAAGTTCCTATGAACTGCTCTAAATTAAATCTCAAAATGTTTCGTGAACATTTGAAACTTAATGTTCCGGAGACAGAGTCCTAGCTTTCACCGCTATTCTGAGCAATATACGATATTCTTATAACATATATGATCCTAATACATTATAAACTTTGATAAATCTATTTTTCTTCTATTTATAGTTGAAAAATGTGAATGATAATCTTCAAGCAGTCTTAACTGCATTTTCGTTCACAGTTTCTTTCTTTGAAGCATAAATATATCGTTTGCTCTTCTCAGACTTTCAGAAGTTTTTCCTAGCATGCCATAGACTTTTTTGCACATTAAATGTTGATATTCGTAAATCTCAATCTAAAAATAAATCTATGGAATATTATATTTAAACTTTATTTTGAATGTGAACTGTTTTCCTACAAATTTATTTTAAATTTTCTAAATACAGTGTGAGTCATAAGTCTCCATAGAAATGGTGAAGGCGGTGACTAATTTCTTTTTCGTTTTGAGGAAAATGGAACAAATGAGAAGAGATTAAACTTACGAAGAATTCATTCTGTTGGCTGGAAGTGGCAACAGTCATGTAGGGCGGACTTTCAATGAAACGCAGAAAATGCAGATAACCCATGACACCGTGGCAAAACTTATAATGAAATTCAAAAGGACAGTTTCCGTTCCCCATGCAAGCAGATCGGGAGGACCAAAAACTTCAACAAAAGAAGATACGTCAACATAGGTGCTAGCAGCGATGGCCAGGAGTCTGACAAAAGGAACTCGACGTCTTTCTGCCCAAATGGGAATCAGCCAAAGCAGTGTCATTCGCAGTCTGTTGTCTAAAAAGTGGCACCCATACAAGCTGCAGATGTTCCAACATCTCACAGATGACAATCCTGACCATAGGATAGAGATCTGTGAGTGGATACTGTACTTGCACGAGAATGCTAACCCATGACTCAGTGGCAAAACTTATCATGAAATTCAAAAGGACAGTTTCCGACGCCCATTCAAGCAGATCTGGAAGACCAAAGACTTCCAACAGAAGAAGATATGTCAACATAGGTGCTAGCAGCGATGGCCAGGAGTCTGACGAAAGGGACTCGGCGTCTCTCCGCGCAAATGAGAATCAGCCAAAGCAGTGTCATGCGCAGTCTGCTGGCTAGAAAGTGGCACCCATACAAGCTGCAGATGTTCCAACATCTCACAGATGACAATCCTGACCATAGGATAGAGATCTGTGAGTAGATACTGTACTTGCACGAGAATGCTAACCCATGACTCAGTGGCAAAACTTATCATGAAATTCAAAAGGACAGTTTCCGACGCCCATGCATGCAGATCTGGAAGACCAAAGACTTCAACAGACGAAGATAAGTCAACATAGACGATCCTGACCATAGGATAAAGTTCTGTAAATGGGTACAGAACATGTACGAGAATGTTTCTGGTCAAAATGGTTAGAGTGACTATCATTGTGTCGACACGGAAGGAAGACATTTGGAACGTATTCAGTAACTGTAGCAACATATGATACCATTTGCACGAATAAAATAAACAATAGTCACCTATTTCACCTGTCTGTATGGAGACTTATGATTCACCCTGCATATCACGTCAATAAAGGAAAGAAAGAGGATCTCCTGACATTTATAGTGTGCAAATAACGGAGGTTCTTTGAAGATTCAATCTATCAGTTTTGAAATTCAAATGTCCTATTTTATACCAAATAAAGCCTAATACTATAAAAAGAAACTCAAGTTTCTCGATATTATTTTGCTCATGAACAGGTATTCATTTTCAATACGAATATAATTGAGATAAGTGGATACGTGTTAGAGTAAAAATATCGTTATTGTTAAGAAATTAAGATAAAACTTGAATACACATTTACTTGGGAAAGCTGTTTAAATCTCAATTAATTCCGTCAATCAGAAGATAAGCTCTAACTTATCTGATGTCAAGTAATTAGTGATATCAGAACTTAGTTCAGTAGGAAGCCGTGTGTTGTTTCCCATAGCAAACTAATTTTCAGTTCATAATTTTATATTACCAATTTGTTAAGAATAAATAACTCCATTTTCTCTGATGGACAAAGCATCTTCTCTCGAATTACTACCATAAGAGGAGCTCCCACATTCTCTCTTGCTAAATTAGTTTCGTTAACACAAAGGCAGGTTTAATTTTAGCAAGTAGTTAACATGGTTGTGTAATTTAATACCAAGTTCATTCTCCATCTTGTTTCTAAATATAGCCAATCCAGATATAAACATGAACATGTGTTTATACTCTCCTCGACTTTAATTTTGGAAGATCCTCAAATAATTTTTTGTGAGTTTGTTTGATTATTTAAAAGATTACATTTCTTTTTTCTGACAAAGTTTTAAATTTAGTATTTTAAACAATTTTTATATTTTCCCATACAAAATATATTGAATAATATAATCTTATATAATATAATCTTTAAAATAATATAATCTTTAAAAAAATCGATCTGGAATTTTTAAAGAAAGTCAAAGTTTTCAGGCCTTCCTGAGTTCAAAAAATATTATTTCTTAAATGATTTTTCTCTGCCTATGAACAAGATAAATCACAAACCCAACGAGCTAGATAAATGAAATTAGCAGCCTGCTCGTACATCAACAATATAGATCAGCATGAAATTTAAAACTAAATATGTCACTACATTGAGTGTCTCTCTGCCTGCATATCTGAATATATGTGAACACATAAGCATGCAGAAAGCTAGATGAATGAAATTTTCCATGTGGTCTTCACACCTAAATTGTAAATCTGTACGAAACATTTGACCAAATCTGTTTGTGCGTAAGCTGTCTGTCTGCTTTCCTATATATATATAATCTCCTGTGCATTCCTTTGATGAAATAGAATAGTAAGGTGTCTTTAAAATACTAATATGACTAATGAATATGAAACAATATATAATGTGATAATATATGAAAGAATGCTGTTAAGAAAATCGTCCGGTGATTGTATGGCAAAACAGTCCAACAAGCAGGATAATAGAGAATGAGGCTTTACTTAACGAATATTCCGGAAAACACGAAACACAGGAAACAAAAAAATTTGCTCAAATTAGCAACACAAACAGACAGCAAATTATTAATAATAACAGTAACAGCACTTTCAATATCGTTCGGCGTCTATCAGCTTACCAGATCGCACTGCAGACAAAACTCCGAATGTTTCAAAGGCGTTCAAACACACTCCAAAAACGTTCTCTCATTTCAGCACCTTCGGTTTTTTATACCTTTTCCGAAAGCATGTGAAGTCGCATAGAACCATCCAATACATTCTCTATATCTCTGTTCCTAATAGAGATATATCAAAAATCCCTCGAGGACCTCCATTTTGTCACCAAAGTCGCAATAATGGTAGCGATATTTGTTGCTAAGGTCGGAGGGCATTGACTTGAACTTCCCCTAATAACTAATAAGAACCTCTGTAAATATCTCTTTCCAACCATAAGACTAAAATTGTGGAGAAGCGACATTACATGTTCGTAACACTACTAAATTCATATAAATTCAGCAACTCATCGTTCTCGGTAAGTACCTAAACTGAAATTCTTTAGAAATTCTTCCAATGAATCAGAAAAAGAAACCAGCCATGAAAATAATAAGGAGTACGCAATTCGTGCCTTTTATCAGAAAATTTCGTTTCCATAGATATAATAACTAACGTATCTGTAGATATATATCAACAACATTGTAGAGAATATTTTTTATTGCATGAATGCATTTAAACAGTTGAAAAATACAGTTCCAAACATCAAACTTTAAAATAACTTTTTTATGCTCAATTTCCATAGGAAAAATTACAAGCACTTTTTGTTTCATTTATTCTGCATGCATTAGAAACGTTCTGGTCGTTTCGCCTCGACCTTCTCACTGTTTTCGCTTATCATTCTTATCCAGTTCAACGATGCTTGAATCAAATAATACATTATATATCTGGGAGTTTTAATCGTAGAAGACTAGAAGTTATTTTGTTTAAAATGTTAAGAATATTTTACGAAATATGACTAATGGGACCGACGGCCTGTATAAAAATTTTGACCTTAAATTTTCCAGAAGTACATTCATGTAATTAAAAATCATAAAATATAATTATTTCCGTCATTTAAAGCATTTTTCCAACAGAAAATATATGCCTAAAGGTTTCGAAATTAGATATTGGGCCATATTTAAATTAGATAACCTTTATTTTAGAGCTTAAAAACATTCAACAAGAAAAAATAGAAAAAAAAATTTTAAAGGAAAGGAAATTTTGGTTTCTTTTAAAAATGTTTTATCTTTTTTCTTGTTGATTGTTTTTAAGCTCTATTTAGTATTTCCCTGGTTTATACTGCATTTGCGCCTTTCTGTTAAATGCACTTCTCCTTTCCTCGTTTATTCTTGGGTCCTCGTTTTTTCTTGGGTTTTTTTTTAACTATGTGTTCTTTTCATTTTTCTGTTTTTTGTTTTTGCCCTTATGTTTCCAAATGAAAGATGACCGGGATTAGTCTCATAAAAGTTTTTGTGGTAATGGTTTTTTGGTGATATTTTTTGTCTATGCTAATGCCTAAAATTTATTCAATCATGGCACATGGCCCGTCGCGCTTTAACAAGGGGCACTGTGAATTGCTCTTTGCAGGGGACGTCCACGGATAAAAAGTTACTTGCACAGTGGTTAGATGATAAAAAAAAAATTAAAAAAATCGAGTATGCAAGAATAATAGATGTAAAACTTGCCCTTTTGCTTGCAGAGAACAAATTGATAATGAGAATGATCAGCTTTATATTTTTTGTAAAAATAAAAATCTTATTTATATGATACACTGTAAAGAATGAAATTTAAATTACATTGGGCAAACTAGTACTGAGCTTAATAAGAGAATTAATAATCATAGATCAGCAATTAAAAACCTTAAAGAAAAAGACTCACATGATGTAGAACTAGTTCATTTTCAATCTCACTGCTTTGATATTTCCATTTGCATTCTTCATGATAATATTGTTGCACTTATTATAAGATTGGACTTAGAAAATATTTATATTTGTAACATTAAAACTCTGTTCTCATATGGACTTAATAGCAAATTAAACGGAGAAGGTACTGTTAACCTTGATTCTTCTTGTATCTATAATATATTTAGTATTTTTATTGATTTTAGTAAAGAAGAATACAAAAAAAGATTTAAGAAAGGTAAGGGAATGGAGGCAATGTACAGGTGGAGTTTCAGGATTTTCAAGATCACAGTAATATGGAATACAAATGGGAAAATTTTGTTAAAATTAGAAAGCATATTTTTAGTTTAAAAAATAATAGGATAAAAAGATTTATAGCGAGAAAATTCAGCATTATTAATTTTGATAATTCTTTTACTAAGCTTTTAATTCTAGATCCTCTAAAATTTAAAATCAAGATTGAAAATAACGATTCTTTCTTTCTAATTAATAATAAATCTTTAAATAAAGAGTATTGCATTTTTAATTTCTTGGACATAGTTTTTGAAAATTTAGAAATTCCTAAAATTTTTCATGAAAGTAAATATATTTTTCCACTTAAACATAATACAGAAATTTCAATTGACTTTACGTATTCCAAAACTTTAAAAACACGTATCTGCAACTATAATTTCTATAGCAAAAACCTAAATCAAATAAAGGATTCGTATTGCTATTGCAGTGATGATACATATTCAAATTTTATTGATAAAAATAATGGGCACATTATTACTGGTGACTTAGGAATTGTTTACTCCATCTTGCTACAGGATTTGATGGGGAGGGGAACAAAATTTATACTAAGGGAAAAATTGAAGTTCAAAAAGACTTTGCTTTCTATATGCAAAGATTTAGGTTTGTTTGTTCCCAAGATTGCAAGAAAATACCATTGGCCAATTGAAGGGTTTAGAGAATGGAAACATAAGATTCTAGAGGAAATTAGGAGCAGATTTCATTTTGATAAGAATTACAGTAAAAATAGAGGTATGTTTATCAATAAATTGATTTTGAAAGATATCAAAAATTTAAAAGATAAATTTGTTATTACAACGGTAGACAAAGCAACGAATAATTTTTGTATTTTATGCAAATTTTATTTTAAGGTACTTTGATTAATGAATATAACTCCAATGTAACTTTTAGCCTAGTGGACTGCAATGAAAAGGAATTAGATAAAAGAATGTTGGCTTTTGCTAAAAGACTCAAAATTAAAACCTGTTCTCTAAACTATCCGTATCTTTTTCCAAATGTAAAATTTCATAAAAATGTTACTAGCTTTAGATTTGTTACATGTGGTACAGGATTTTATAAGAGTTTTGATGTTTGTGTTTTTTCCTCATTTTTATTATTTGCTTTTTATGTGCATTTCTCAATTGTTCTCTGTTTGAGAATTTCGGGCTATGTTTGGCGTAATGCCAGCATCTTGCAGAAAAATTTCCCAAATATTATTTTGAACCCATTTCGAGAAGTTCTTAGCCCTTGTGTTAGATTGCAAATATTGCATTAACATCATTTTTCGGCTTTGTCAGTATTTTTAATTAATTTAATTCTTCGCCACTAAAGTTTCTTTCTTTTCTTGTGGCAACTTTGGCTAATTTTAAAATTCAAACGTTAATTTTAGCCGTTTCATTTAATTTCCAAATTTTACTTAATTATTTACTTTGTTTTCAACTTAATTAGTAATTGTCTTGACTTTTGTTGTTGTTTAATTCTATTTCTTAACTTTATTAATTTTAATTCAAATTATTTCAATGGGACTATTTCCCCGACATCTTTTTCCGCGGAGGTTTTTCGGTGTAAACAGTAAATAGCGTCTTTCTGGAAGCGGTTTTCTTTGTTCCATTTTTTTAAACTGTGATTGAAGTGAGACAGACGTTTGAGCCGGCAGCTGTAGGCCCGAGGGCCTTTAACGGCTCTCGGGACCTGTTCCCACCTGTCCTTAACGAAAATTTTTCCGTTATAAAACTCTACTTGAAGCTGTCACCATTTTTATTATTATCAGATGTAGCTGATAGAAAGACAAGTTCTACGTAAGAACGACGACAAGATGTTCTACGATTTTTGAGCGTGTGTGTTTCTGAGATTCTAAAACTGTATGGAAAACAAAAAAATGCCGAAATGAAGTGCAGTAAACTATTCGTAAAATGATTCACAGAACAGCTATGAGAAATTTTCAACAATTTCAAAAGTCAACGGTTGTGTATTGTCGTCAGCCAGCTACATCCATCATGTGTTTTACTTCAACATGTTGATATGTGAATTCCGTTTTTCTGCATTTAAAAATTTCACCTCTTCAACTTTCTTTCGTGGAGTGATTCTAAATCTACAACATCGTTTATTTTTGCTACAACAGTGTGAAGTAAACGAGTGCATCTAATTACAGCTATTATCTGCAAAATTCTGCTAGGTGTGTCACACAGTAACAAAATTTTCAATTATATTTCATCTATGATCTCCGTTCGGGGATTGAAGTTATTTTGATGTTGTAATGATCGTCATAGTGGGTGAATGAGTCTGCAGAGACTTCTTGTTCTTATTATTTTTATTTGTGGTAGCTACTGCATTTTTGTCTGTTTAATTTGTATTCTATTTTTGAGCATCTAAATAATAATCACATATATTTTTATTTGGCAGTAAAAAAATTATCTATTTAAAATTGGTAAAATAAAAAATATTTAAAGTCAACGCTAACTGAATTTGTCTCATTTATAACGCAGTACTTATTATGTGTTTTCAGGTTTATTTTTTAGTAGCCCAATATGCAGATACCAGAAAGGTAGGTTTCGAATATAAGGGTTAAATAAAAATTGTATTTTATTGTGTAATTTAAAAATAAAAACTATACGATCACCAATGGTAGCCATCTTATATAATAGTGCCTATTAATAGGTACAGATCTAATACCTTGAAAAAGTGGACTAGAATGGATTCCTTGTCTTGTTTTCGGTTGTATTCGATTAACTCTGAGTTTATTTTTCTTTCTTTATTTATTTACTTCGACTATTTTTGCATGATCTTGATTTCCTTTATTTTCAAGGGTATTTATATATATTATGGGGAAAAAATCAACTAAAATTTCTTTTCAAATCCTTTAAATTCTCCTGAAATAACAAGAATACATTTCGAATGGGAAGAATGCATCAATATTAATCCATCTGACACTTATTAGGACTTATTTACGCCTAAACTGCCACAGAGGCAAACACAATAAGAGAATCAAGAAAATATTAACAAGAATACCTTTTAATATGAAGCCATGCAAGAATATAAAGGGAAAATAATTGGAAAGGTCACTCTGACATCATCGTAGTTCCTATAGCAAGAACCTTATTTAGCCCGTACATGAAATTAGTTGAAAATATTTGGTGTTCTGATGCAATGATAACCGGCGATGATCCAAACAAGGTACTAAAATGTAAATTAGGAAAAAAAAAATTGATTCATAACCTTGAGCAAAATATGTAATAACGCACCCATATTTTTAAGAAAGTACGCCTTTTAATATTTACGAATGACAATAAGATTTTTTGTAAAACAAAATGTTTTAACATGCTTTTACATTGAAATCGTACTTAACATTATTTTAATGTAAAAATGGTGTTTGCTTATAAAATTTCTTTATTATCTTCCTGGTAGATAAATAAATTAGTTTCAACAAATTTTATTTAACTTGTCTTGTTTCATTTCTTTAAAGATTTAAATTCGATTTTCGAAGCATTTCCTGATGTATTAGGATTTTCATATTGTGTACAATACAACACACTATTTCAATACTTTCTTGACTTAATTATCAATTAATCGATTAGTCTAATTAAATTTTAATTTCATACGGGGTGGAGACACCTGGTAATGAATTTGAGTAAGAGTAGATGAATATTCTATAATATTTATAATAATGAAATATAAATTAAGAACTGAAAATCAGGGGATAGTTGAAATTTAAAAAAAATTCTGCTTCGTAATACTCTAATAAATATGTGTTTTTTAAAATGGTTTGAATTAATTTTTTATAGATAGTTTAAGTGAAAATTTTATTCAAGAGTTCAATAAAAAAGTTTCATAGCGTACGTTTTTCAACTTTCATCTAATATCACTCACATTTTCTAATGAGAATAGCATTGTAATCTGTTCGGAAAAGGAAATTTTTATTTCCAGCTTTCCATTTCTCTGCACTGTACGGGGCCGCTGTGGCCTAGTGGTAAGTTTTCTGCCCGAAACCCGATCCTGTCGTGTATGGGGCCGTTGCACACCAAATCATACGCAGTAATCAAATGTCCTCCCATTGATGTGGTGCTGGAATTCTGAGGGGGGTGGTTCATGTGTCGTCCTTGTCATCTGACCGCGGTTCAAAATTACAAGTCCGTCCCAAAATAGCTCTCATGTTGCTTCAAAACAGGATCTTAATATAACTAAATTAAATTGCTCTATACGAGTTACGGAACTATGATAAGCTAATAATAGTCTATAATTTGTATTTTATTGTAAATAATTGTTATTTATGGGGTGTAAATTTTTTGGGTGTCTTTTTAATTTAAATACTATCCTGGGTTTTCACAAGACTACATAAAAGATGTGACAAAAGTTGAAATAGCACAACGTTCCGAGAAAAAGAAAATACATGCCTTTGAGAAGTTTATGTAAAGATTTAGAATAAATATTTAGATCAGGATAATGTGGGAAAAATTCATCTCAAGAGACAAAATTACAGTATACTCTATAATATCCTTGCGCGGATTACCCGTGCTCATTCCGGATTCACAAAAAAATTTAAAGAGAAACATTTTCACGCTTATCATTCATGTAAAAATCGATGTTGATGTTCGATCGAGAGATTCGTTCCCTGAAACTAGTGAGCTATGACGGCGGAGGCTAAAGAATGGATTTTTTTCTTCCTCCACTTTCAATCTCTTCCGGTTCAACCCCTAATTGTCCGAGAAATGAATCATCCACTTCCTAGTAGCTCAATCTCGTATGAACACGCTTCTCCTTGATACGTCAATCTTTAACTTCTTCGTTTTTCTCTCACTTTCGCACGTGTTCCTTTAGTTTCTGCGTATTGTTTATCGTAAGTTAGTAACGCGAAATTTTTTGCTGGTAAAAATGAGTGGTGTGAAACGAAATCGAAACGTTTTAAATATTAAACAAAAATTAGAAATCCTTCAAAAACTTGATAAGGGAGAATCAGCTAATACTGATGCAGAAGATGTACTAAATGAGGGAAATACAATTTTTCATTCTGCTGCTCTATAATCTGTGGAAACTTTGTTAGATTATATGGGACAAAGAGGAGTTGATTAAGGTGACATTACTTTGGTTGGTAAAATATGTTTCGATATACGACAAGTGATGAACAAACAGCAGAAGCAAAGACGCATAACAGATTTTTTAAAGCATTGAATGTTAAAAGAAAAATTCCTAGTTTGATATTATACAACATGCAAATGTAAGTAATTTTTATATTTTTATGCTGATGTTGATTTTTTCTTTAATAAAAAGGAGTTTTCGGATTATCCGTGTTTTTCGATTGTCTGTGCGTTGCCTCCCGGTAATTAACCCGGATAATCGGGATTGCACTGTATTTAAAACAAGAGGTGTTTTACAGCGCTTGTGCTTCTCGGTGAAAAGATGCTTTTTCGATTATTCGCAATTATTTAAAATTTGTAGATCTCAAAGTCATTCATTAAGAAATGCAATACGAATGCTAAATGATCACATCTAATTGAACTTTGAATAATATTATGAGGAAACTACAGCCATTTTCGTGGTACATTTGTGATTTATCCTAGTATATTCAACTAAGTTTATTAGACTATCCTTATTACACCTAATGATGTCCTTCAAAAATGTAAGGCCTTGTAACTACATCATAACCCTGTTATATTTTTGTACCGAATGATTTCAGAGATAACATTCAAAACTAAAAATTGTGCTAGCTTTAGAAAAAGCTCTAAAACATCGAATTCATCTCGGCGTTATTTTTGTACTTCTTTTATTGATCCCCACTGCAAGAAACGTCAATTCAAAAAGGTACGAGAAATAATGGATTTATGTTACAGAAACGCTTATAAGACATGTTTCAAGGAATATCGACATTAAGCATTTAAAAGAAATCATTGGACTAATTATGATTTATACCAAACTAAACATTCAAGAAATAGCTCTTTGAATAAACTATTACTAAGACCTATTACCCTTCACAGAAAAGTACAAAAAGCATTAAGCAGTGCTATCGATACGTCCGTTAAAGCTTCTGCCTTACGAATGTAACTTCCGCATAGAAAATACCTCATTATAAAGCAGAACATTGGAACAGCATTGATTTATTCAATTCAGCAGCCATTTTGAGAGAAGAAAGAACATGACGAAGGCACATAATGGAAATATCTTTTTCTAACTCTTTGATCATATAGCTAGAAACAATTTGAATTTCTTTTCACTTTTACCGGTATCAATGTAATGCATACCATCATTTGGAAATTGAACTTCCATGTAGTACATGCCGAGAAACGACGAATCTAAAATTAGATTCTTTTATCAGGTGAAACTGGAGCTAAGAGCAATGTTTCTTTGAAGTGAAATAATGACCGTAATATGGAGAAAAGCAGGAATTTCAGATTTACGTCTTTCTGAGGTGAAAGGAAAGTTTTTAGAACCCATTTCGATCTCCTCCATCGTTTTAAGAATTATTTCGATAAAAGTTAAAGGAAAATTGCTAACTGTTCCGTGAGTCAAATTCGTGACTTCTGGGTTTGAAAAATCAACTCTAAACATAAATCAACAAAAACTGTAAACCAAACATGCAAAACATAATTTTTATCAATAAATATATCTTCTTACGATAGGTCTTTATTTTGCAATTTTTTCTAAAAATCCTCATTAAAAATTTTACGAATACTTTCCGTCCACAAATTATCACTAAAAATACTCGAAAGCATTTTCAATGGTTAGAAAAAAATCATTATGTTACAGATAATTGTTTGTTCTCATAAAATTAAAATTTAATGGCTCTAAACTGTGGAATAGTGTGAATTCTCTGAAAATGAATTTTATTTCGGAAAATCTATATTAAATTTCTTGTAAAATTTCAACGCTTATAGTAAGTTAATTATAAATCAAATTTCAAATATCTTATTATAAAATCCAATTATTAATAAAATAATACAGATTTCTGATTACAATGACACAATTCTAATCTATTTAAGAAAATTTCCAGAATTATCCTTCAACAAAATTTTTAGCTCCCCCGCTAATTGCAAACAAATAATGTCAATATTTATTCTAGATTATTAATTTATTCGTTTCTTCCCCTCAGATTCTAACCATATTTCCTCTCGAAAATGAAACTTTTCTAAATGACAAGTTGAAATCCAATATGCTGTCAGAAACTCTGGCTGTGTAAATTCGAGACGCGAATCGCCCGGAGGAATGATTTGTCCTCCCACGCAATATCTTCTTTATTGTCGCCATTTTTCATTCAGTTTCTGAAAATAGCATTGAGTAAAATTAATAATTTCTTCTATAATACGCTCAGTCTTACAATAGAGGAACTCAATCTTACAATAGAGGAACTCAGTCTTACAATAGAGGAACTCAGTCTTACAATAGAGGAACTCAGTCTTACAATAGAGGAACTCAGTCTTACAATAGAGGCGCTCACATGGCATACAAACTAGTACCCAGAGCAAGTAAAAGTCTTGAAAGCAAGAGTTGAATTTCTTAATTCACGATTAAATTTTTAAAAAATCCATTTGAGCAGTTCGAAGGCAAAGGTACGTTAATTCCTTTCCTTTCCGGACCTTTACGTTAATTTTATTGATCAATATAGACATTGACAATGACTTTATTGTTTCCACACATTGCAATATTCACGTCGTGATTCTGTTTCATGACATTTAATTTTATATTATATCAAGTTTTTATCATTCTACTCAAAGGATATGCTAGATTTATTGGTCAGTGAATTTCTCAATTTTTTTATATCACAACACATAATCATTAAACAGGTAGGAATCATAAAGCATTAAACATCCTAGCAGTGTAAATATCCCCTAGGTAACATTAAGTCAGCCTATCTAAAACAATAGCAAGAAGTTTACACTTGACACGTATGAAGAACGACTCTAGATTTAAAAATTAGTTTATTTAATCTAGGTAACCATAGAATTGTGCGAACATTACTTTGTTATATGCTAAAATCACATGACATGAAAAATTTAAACACTACTAGAATGGGCTCATTTAGAGAACCCTCCGGTTACAGAGATAATAGTCACTAAATTCTTAACACATAAGTGAATAAAAATTATTAAACATTGTGAGTTGCAAATTTAATACGTGTGTTTAAATCATAGGATATGAATGCAGCTAATTTGAACGGTAAATTTAATTCTCCATCGAAGGTTAAAACCAAATACTCAGGCAGAATATCCCAAAACAATTTTAAAGTTAAGGAAATATTTTTCAATGTCAAAAAGGATAAAGGGAACTCTTATTTAAATATCTATCGTTTTTGGCTATAATATATTGAATTTATTAAACAAATCATGGTCCGCCATGTTTAGTTAAATATCAAATTAAAGTAATCTGACAAATTAACTAACTCTCAAATTAACTGTTTGATTAATTAAAATTAATTATTTACTTAATTAAAGTTAAATAATTAATTGTTACAAAATCTTCACTAAAACCTTTTTTATGGCTCATACTATTTGCCAGCAATCTTTATCTTATAATTATCTAATAATTATCTCTTCTCCTAAACCACAGGACTATTTTCAATCAAACTTTGCACACTTTTTATTTAAGAAAAGAGAAAGGTCACCTTCAACTTTTCAAAGCCTAAAAGTTGCTTAAAATTTCACTGAATTAAAAATTAAGCAACGCTTTTTTCCGCGACATCTTTCATTTCCATAAATTTGTTTCTCTCATTTTAGTATTTTTCAAAATTAATTTTAGATTGAATTCGTAACAATATTCTTGTTGAAGAACAAAAATAATACGAAGAACTGTTTCCAGAAGGAAGAATTCTATAAGAAAATTTTAAGAAAATTTTTAATTATTTAAAAAAAAATTTAATTAAGACTATAGACGATTAACAATTTATATCGGGACCAACTATTGATTTATTTTCATGCTTTAAATTCATGAATAATTAACTAGTTAATTTATTTGCTTCAAAATATTCATTAAAACCTTTCTTTTACATTATTAATTGTTAACAAAATTTGAAGTACTCATATAACAAATAATAATGTACGGTGGAAACGGCTGTTTTTAAAAATTGTCTTTTTCAATTGATATTCTCAATTTAATTAAAAACGTTTCAGATCAGAAAAGGAATTTGTGTATTATAATAAATATACAATAGTAATTTTTACATTAAAAATATTAAACATGGAAACATTTTAAACCGGAGCAAAGCCAGGTACATCAACTTGTTTACCGTATAAAAAGTGGAGGTGAATGAAGCTGATGGGGGCTCATAACTTCTAAGAAATTCATGCTGTCAAAAAACTTTCAATATAAAAGTAGTTTGTTACGATGTGGTAATTCCCATAACTGAAAATTTTCTCTGTCTTCAATCGTAACGGAGCTATGAGGGAAAAGATAAATTGGGGGGGGGGATTTGAATACAGCTTTTCAGCTTATAACTTCAAAGCGATTCTAGCTGCCAAAAATCGTTTAATATAAAAGCTGCCCGTTGTGATAAGGTGATAATTCGCCTAATTGATTTTTTTTCTATCTGAAGTCGTAACAAAGCTATGGGGAAATGATAATTTTGGGGAGGAGATTGAAAATAGCTTTTTAGCTCATAACTTCTAAGCAATTGTAGCTATCAAAAAAGTTTCAATACAAAAGTAGTTTGTTATGATGAGGCAATAATTCGCCTAATTTGAATTTTCTTTCTATCTTCAATCGTAAAGGAATGAGGGGAAATTTAATTTCCAACCCCCCTCCATATCCACCCCCTTTGAGCTGGATAGCCCGAAGAACCCGAGATTTTCACTGTTCTTACAGCACATCCCTCGCCGGTTAAAATATAATTTAGTTGTCGTGTTCACAAGATAACAAAGGCAAAGCGTTTTACACGTATACATCTCTATTAAAAATAATAAAGAAAATAACATTTCTCCCTCTATTTTCATAAGGATTAGAGCTGCAAGAATGAAAGCGGATGGAAGAGACTGCAAATGACGACGAGAGCTTTCCAAAAAGGGTAACATGCATAGTTCGAAAGGTACTATAAGTTAGGGGGAGAGGAAGGGAAATCACTTTTCAGCTCATAACTAAGCAATTGCAGCTATCGAAAACGTTTAAATGCAAAAATTGTTCGTTATGATAAGGCGATAATTCGCCTAATCTGAATTATTTTCTTTCTATTTTCAATTGTAAAGGAGTTAGGGGAAAATTATTATTAATATATTTTTTAACGAAGCATAGTTTTGGATTCTGGGGTCATGATCGGTGAAGATCTGCAAAAATTTTCCGGGAGTCGTGTCATGAGAACCATTGCAATAGGTAGACTTTCTACAAGGAATCTGCCTAATTTACTACACCTAACACAATTTGTTAAATGAGTGAATATCACGGAATAACCAGCGGAAGTAAGGTCCCCTAAACTTTCTCATATACTCCTAACACATGTAAAGAAAAAAATAAGCTAAAAGGCAGTAAAACGAGTAAGAACCCCTAACACAGTGGAGAAAAAAAATAAGTGAAAAGTCATACCACGATTTCCGAAGGTCGTCCAACGGGGATGTGGGATTAGAAGCCGGCGTGATCACCAATAGGGCTGGGTGTAAGATAAAAAAATGTAATTTGCAATCTGAACGCCTTTTTTTAACCGATTGACACAAACATTGGACACAGATCTAACTTTAAGATAAGAATGCCACATACTAAGTTTAATTTCTCAATGTAAATTGTTAAGAAGTTATTACGTTCAATGGTATGCGATTATACAGACAGACAGTCAACCCTTCGACAGATTTCGTCCAAAGTTTGATACAAACCTCCAATCTGATGATAAAATGAGTACCAAATTTTATCTATCTAGATATTTAAGTTTGTGAGTTATCACGTTCACATTAACATGGACACACAGACAGACAAACATTCCGTAGACGGAATTTCTCCAAAATTTGACAAAAATCTACAAATCATGTGCAAAGACCACATACCAAATTTCATCCCTGTAGCTTTAATAGTTTTTGAGTTGTCGTGTTCACAGACACACAGACAGACATAATCCGAAATTGTGTTTTGCGGACTCAGGGAGGTCTAAAACGTGGAGATTCGTCAAAATCTCGAGTTCGAATTTTTTGACGATTATAATACTTTCTCTTTGTATACTTCGTACACGAGAAAGTAAAAGAAAGGCTTGTTTTTCCATTAGGTCTATCCAACTTTAATTATTTATGTACCATATATTAAGGCATGCTTTCACAAGGAATTATTTAACAGAGTCGGCCCACTGACCCAAAGGATTTAGAGTGTTTTAAAACAGGCAGGGTTTGTTGTTTCTATGAAATAAATGGCCCTAGATAAATATCAAGTGTCATTTATTATACTCATTTATTATCTACAATAAATTCTAAGAAATATTTGATTGACTCATATTTATTCCAGCTATATTAAACGATGAATTTGTCATTCAAATGCCACACATAATATGGACAGAAATTTAGAATATTCTAATATACCACAAAGTGAAAGATATTTAAATTTTGTTATCGGCGTTACAGGTGAAGTTAGAATTATAATTGCGAATCTGAAGTTACACGAATTCTCACATTGAATTCTCTCATATATCATAATAATGTATTCCGAACAACACTTTCTTTTTGTCATGGTTAAAATAAAATGTTCACTTCAGCCTGTTAGTATGAACCCACATTGTTGGAACTGAAGAAACAAATTCAAACAACATGGATATTTCAATTCCCATCCGTACCATACTGGAATAAATAACCTGCTTCAGAATGAACACATTAGTCAAGCTGAAATACTCACAGCGAAAGGAATTCTCTGAATTCAAATTCTGGTGGAAATATTCTATCCTTCAAAAGCATTAGTATAAATAGAAACCGCTGCTACATTTGGCGACATTTTAAAATATATTTTAGCTCGCCATGTTCGGAACACAGGTTTTTTGGACAGGTGAAAATTTTTTTGCAACTTGAAACCTTTCATAAATAATTGCAAATAATTTTTGTTTGTTTTATACTCGTACGATTGTTATTTTGTTTAATATTTTAACATTTATCATTTCTGAATGATCGATTCTAATTCGATTGTAAAACAATTTGTTGCGTGAGATCACATTTTTAGTCTATCATATGAGCAAAAATTCAATGATAATACACACCAAAAGTCAATTCGAGATCAAACATGGATGTTTCTAAAAAATAAATATATACATTCATACGAAACTCTGTCTTCCTGGATGGTTTTTGTTTTCACTGATTCTCCTTACAAAAATATATTTTGTTGCTTCTTTTGTATATTTAGATCAAAGAAAATCGTCTGCTTTTAAATAATTAGAATTATTCTTATCATTAGAATGTTTTATATATTCTTGTTTTAATAGATACGTTATTATATTATTCTGTGTCGGAGATACAGAATTAATTTGTTCTTTTCTTCTTCTGACTACATTTCTACGTTATTTTAGAGTATTAGATAAACAATTCATAAAACTTCTAATGCTTAAAAAGTTCTACATTCATCTTTTTTTATTTGTATTTGTAATCTACAGCTTTAAGTACATGAACTCAAAAAGCAATTATAATAGTTGTATAATTATTTTATATAACATTTAGCCAAACAGAAAACATATAATAAACATTTATTCATTTCTTACGTATTACAACGGAAGTATATATTTAATTTTTCCATGATTTTAATTTTGTTAATAGTAAATTTTTTTTCCTAATATAACATCAATTTGAGTGATAGCCTATATCCAGCATTTCAGAAGTCATCTTCTTTCCTTGATACAAGATGTAGAACATGATACAATATTAAATTATATTTCAATCTGAAAACCAAATCAGGGTTGTGGATCAGAAGGATGCAAAGCTATAACCATCAATCCATTGTAGTCAAGGTTATGAAATATGTATAGATATGAAACGATATAACATTAAATAATAATTCAATTGGGAAAACAAATGTGGGTTACGAGCCCTAAGAATAACTCTGTAATACTTAATGCATTGCAGTTATAATATAATCCTTTGTTATAAGCCTATGCTCTTTGAATACAAAACGTTCTTTGTACTTTTTTTATCTTTAGTATTGGGGGAAACTCTGTTTAACTCGGAAAAACCACTTTCTCCGTGTCTCGTTTCTAAGCTTAGTTGAATATATATCATAACGTTTTATATGGATTGCCTTCACCATGGAGTTTAAGTTTACTGGCATTTTCCGAAGACGTATGCAAGCGTATATAGAAAATCTTAAGTCAAAACTGACAAGCTTGCTGGAATATAAGTTTGTTTCCATAAGCATTTTACTGGAAAATATAAGAAACAAAAAGGAACTCTGTAAACACAAATGAGACTTCACTAATAGTGATTTATGGCTTTTAATTTGAAGATAAATCTGAAATATAAGTGAAGTGAATTGAATGTCACCATTTGTTTCATAAAAGTCTGATTATTTTTGTTAGATTGCAAAACTCTCCTGAAAGATTATTCTGAAAAGCAGAAAATTCATTGTTGTTATTTTTTTAAAAAAGTGATTATTTCAAAGGCTAACTTTTCCTTAAAACGTGCACACCGCAAGATTTCTTTGCTTAGAAGATAACGAAATCTAAGAATTTCGCTCAATTCCTAAATATATTAATTAATAATTTTAAATAAATAATTCTCCATTATGTTGTGTTAAAAGAATTTCAAGTAAGAAGCGCGAAAGCATTTTATGTGCCTTCCATATATGCCTCACACTCTTTTCACATTCTGCGCTTCCATGTTTTCCATACCCTAAGCAATAAAAGGAAATGGGGAAAAAACTTTATAACTACAAATCATCGTTTCTATAAAGTGCTTTCAGTGTTCCAGATGAAATTCACATTCACATCTTCAAAAAAATTACTTTAATGCACTTCTAAATTATCAGCGACATTCATTTTGATTATAGTTAGGATATAAAAAATGAATTCCCGGGACAACTGAAAATATTATGCGTTTGTTGAACTAAATTTTCCTTTGATTCAAAAATATTGCATGCGTAATTTCCCTGGGAATGTTGCATCAGAAATACATAGATTTTTCTAAAAATCGCATTTCCTTTAATTGTTCAAATTACTTCTTGTTTCAAATAACTGATTTTGTTACTAAAAGCTTGTTTTACACTTCTACAGCATTAGTCTTAAAATTTCTTCTATCTTTTAGCCTTTATTATTAGGCCTTAGAAGGTTTTTCTGCTTTCACCAACATCAAGCATTTGCAGTGTTATCTATGTTTGAACATCACTGAAATTCACTTTAACCAATTTAAATCTGAATAACGTTTCAAATACTTGTGTTTAGACAAGCAACATTTTTTTAACGAAAACACTGAAATACTCACTGATTTGTTCGATTAACGTCACATTTGAATCAACACGGCGTCCTCCCGTTGGTGTGGTGCGGAAGATTGGAGAGGGGTAACAGCTCAGGTGTCTCCTCGTCATTTGAACAAGGTTCAAAATTACGAGGTCCGTCTTAAAATAGCTCTCGTGTTGCTTCAAAACGTGAAGTTAATATAGCTAAACTAAATAGAATCAACGGGTGGGGGGCAAACACAAGACATACCTCATATTTTTGACTGTCTTATGAGGAACCTTATCTCAAAACCTGTTATTGATGCATATTTGAATTTTTTATACAGGTAAAGTACATATTTCTCATTGCACTGAAATGAGTTTTTTTTTAAACTCATTTTTTTTTACAATTTTTGTGTGTAAAAACCGACATTCTTAAATTGGCCATTTCGATGAACCTTTACTCAAAATTTGTTATCGATGCATGTTTGAAATTTTTTATACAAGTACATCTTTCTCATTGCACTGAAATGAGTTTTTTTTAAAAATTCAAAAATTTATTTTTTATTATTTTTTGTGTCAAAATGGGGTAAAATTTCACTATGTCTAATTAAATATTTTGTAAATTTATAAAAAAATTAAAAATTAGCCAAAGGCTCATTTCAAAATAATTATAAAGGTGTCCTTTACATGTATAAAAAATTTCAAACATGCATCTATAACAGATTTTGAGAAAAGGTACATCGAAATGGCCAATTTAACATTGTCGGTATAAGGATTTCGACTCCCCTTAATAAGTTTTAAAACGTCTTAATCCAATGCACGAATGAAGCTCGGGTACCCAAGTTAAGGGGTTAAACCATGCTCGCATGACGTTGTGTGATCTATGACGGTGCAGATGTATACATCTGTTGAGTAGATCCGTTGTTATTTACCTGCTCAAATGCCACTTGGTCTTCTCTCATTATATTGATTTGCAACGAAAAATGTTATATAAACCAAACAATCGCAAAAAGATATAACTGAAAATTCGAAACAAATGCAAAAATAACAGGTTGAATCCAACTACGACACAAACTTTTTCAATATATTTTAGACTATTTATTATTTTTAATAAACTGTGTTTTTTCCCAAAAATAACCGAAATTGCAATTAGAACTCTATATATTTCAGTCCTGCAACTCAAAAAGGGAAATTTATATTATTTCATTCTTGGTAATCTCAATAGATTTAAATGTTTATACATTTATTAAACTCTTCTTTCTAAAATAAAAATCTATTCAATTTTAAAATTCCATACTTTATACTCAAATTATTCGATCACCGTTCATGTATCGTTTTATAAGAATCCCATTCAGATAATCTATAAAAATAATAAATAATGATTTAAAATAACTTTTTGATTTGAATATTAAAAACATAAAGAAATTAAAAGTTGTCATTTGCGCAATTCTGTCCAATATAGCGTCAGGAAATGAAAGTTAAAATATTTCACTTTATCTTTTAAATATGTAGAATTCTTGAAGAGTAAAGAGTGTATATTCTCCATGACCTGCTATAAAAAATTTCCATATCCTTTTCACCTTATACACTTCAGACATCTCTTTATGCCTATCGTTTCCATATCTAACTTTGTATCAATTTTCTGTCGCATAGAAAATGTTGCTCGCAACAGAAGGTGTGTAAGAACTCTTTCAAAAAAAAATAACATGCTATACACTTCAACTGTTCAGTATTCTAGTCTGATAAAAAGTTTTCTATAGCTTTGAAGCAGTTTGAACTGAAGAATATCGTTCCGGATGTTCCGGAGGTTCCTACAGTATTTTGACCAGAAAGCACTCTTTCAGCAGAAATTACCCAGAACACAGACAAAATGTTTTTTGAGAATAAGCAAGAAATACGGGATGCTTTCAGGTATGTTTTTCGTGCATCTACCTTCTTATCGACTTTTCTCAGAAATGTTGGTCCTCAAAGATTCTCGCAGATGCAATTATGTTAATAGGAAGGGAAATGTCTGGGGATTTACTGGGCTTTTATAAAGTAAATGTAACATTGATGGTAGATATAAAATCTCCGAAAGAATATCCTAAACATTTCTTAAAATAGCAGGTACGTTACAGATAATATTTTAAGTACACTAATACAATTTCTAATATCTAAAAATTATCCAATAACTAAAATGAAACCATGTTTAGGAGTAACACTGAAGATATATGAAATAACTTAATAAAAAATATATTATTCTAATGACTACAATCCCAAACATTTCTTAAAATTCAGGCATGTTACTGATAATATTTCAGGTACACTAACACAATTTCTAATAACTAAAAAATATTCAATAACTAAAATATAATTCAA
>BGPR01015933.1:0-35668 GCA_013235015.1 Araneus ventricosus
AAAGAAACAAAATAACCAGAGAACTCTATTTACTATTAAAGCACTTTTCGTAAGCCCCCAAATGGACCTGAAAAACATTGCACAAAATAATGTATTTTTATTCTGTTCGCACAATAATTTACCTTGCAAGGAAATTAAATCAATTTTTTATATTGTTGGAAAACTTAAATAATCGATACCTTCTATTGAAGAAGATGAGAATCGAATTTTTCCCATATTTATTGAATCAAGTGGAAATTCAAATCTTTAAAGAAAATTAAAACAAATATTAACAAAAAAGAATTAAAATGTAGTAAAAGTCTAAGAATATATATATTATAGCTTTTATCAAACATAATACCGCATTAAATATTGATTAAATAATTTTTCTGTGAAATCAATTGAAATTATTTAAACTAAAATCTTTTTTTAGATGTTGATTCTTATCAAATAATTCAAATAAAACGTTCGTTTTGCAGAATTTTAAAAACTCACCTTAAAATTTTTGCAAATCGATTTGGGAAGCAGAACTAAGAAGTCGGAAGATGTGGAGGGAACTGAAAAATATCTGAAATTCTCTGTATTTAAAAGAAATTATTGGCGCTGCCAGTCTAAAATAATCGATATTTTTAAAACTTGTTGTTGTTTCGGATGTTTATCGCCAGGTTCCATATTTAGTACGAAAATCGCTTCGAATATTACTTCTTCATATCCGTTAAATGTAAACTGTCCGAATTCAGGCTCAAAATAGTTATTTATGTATATAGGGGAGAGTCGCCGAATTTGGACAGACGCAAATTTGTTTATTTTCAATTTGTAGCGCGACAAAAATCAAAATGTCGAAGTCGCAAATGTTTTTTTTATTTCAAACGAAAGAAAAAATCTCTTCTGTTGTTTTAAAATAAATAGGAAAATAGGTTGCTACATACCCAGATAGGAAATTTATTGGACTGCTAAATCAATGGGATTATTATTTTGAACTCAGAAAGCAGTTATCATCGCTAATCCCCATAAATTGGAATCATAAGAAAAAAAACCTAATATGATAAAAGGACAATAAAGTAATCAAATGTTTGATCAAAAAGAACGAAAACTAAGAATACGTATCATTTATGAGGAAATAAAAGAGGGAGAAGAAGTGATACAGTGCATAAAATATCATACTTTGATTCATGCATTATGTGTTGCTGTGAATTTGATATTCAAAAATTACCTTTGCTTTAATTTTTTTAAAGAAATTAGACAATTAAGGAACATATTTTTCCAATTTAGAAAAATATGCTCCTTAATTGTCTCAATGACACAATTTTTTAATCTCTGTATTTTTTTTCCTACTTTAAAGTGCAGGGCCGGCCAGAACAAAAGCGGGGCCTGGTGCAATGTTGACTTGCGGAGCCTTGAAACAAATTTCGTGCAACAGAATAATAATTTTCTACATTTTGCCATTTATTACATGGCACAAATTGGTATATTAAGGGATTGAGGAATGTATGAAAATGATAAATAATTAAATTAATCTTTATAGAAACATTTCAATCACACTCAAAATCGTTTATCAATCAAAAAACAAAAATAATTAATTTCGAAACTCATGAAAAGCAATTTGTAGTGCGACATGCTGGAATATGGTTACAATAAGTTACTTTTGTTTCATTTTCTTACATGTTTTATAGCCAATTCAGATCCGATAGATAAAATGGCTAAAGAGAAAAAAAATTTTCTGACACATGCTAGATCTCAAGAAATTCTTTATTATTTTCAATCACTAGAAAGATTTTTCTGCAGATGTGGAGGTAATTGGTAAGGTCAATATATATTACAGAACAGTCACAAAAATTTGGATACAATTCAAATAAATAATTTTTAAATAAATTGTGTGATATTTAAACCTTGAAGGGCAAAACTTGACAACAAATTTTGATTTCGTTAAATAAATTAATGAAATCAGGATCGTCTTACAAAGTCACGTTTAGTTCTTTGCAACAGTTAAGAAGATCATCTTCAGTTAAGTTTATAAATATTATTCTAATTACATAAAATACCATATGATGTCTCATGTCCGATTTCGAATATTTTCTTAAAAGAAAAAATGCCACTATCGATTATGACTAGAAAATATTGACTTATTAGAATATATTCTTCGCCATATCAAGTAGTCTGATCAATTCCTTCAAAGCAAAATTACTTTTTTCCCATTATTTTTTTTAAAATTAAGGTGACACTTTCAATTAACTTTTTAGCTATTTCCATTGCAGTTATTAAACATATGAATCCCAATTCATCCTACATTTCAAAAAATTTGAAAAGTTTTTTAAATGTGAATTTTCAGTACTGATATCTATACCGTAATTTTGAAATAACTTGCTCACATATTTATTTCATTCAATGTGTCGTACCAAATGACCAAACTTAATAAAAATTCAATTAAAGTCTATTTTCGATTGATTTTACATAGGACCTCGTTTTCACTAGTAAGTAAGTATCGTAAGGGTATTCCAGAATAAAATTATGGTACTTGGGTATCTCACAGAATCCCGACTTTTCAAAACGGCATTCTCACGTCGTACAGTATGTTATTTTTGTAATATAGAGGGATAAAAGTCAATTTTCTTACCTGTCTACGCAGGAGAAATTGCTATTTAACTACAAAGGTAATAAATCGTATTATCTGGAACTAAGGTTTATATTCCAAGAAACCGCTCGGAACAATAGGAAAAAGGGTCGGATCTTTTGACTACCTGCGCTCTGCCTCTCAAGTTAGGAATCAAGAATAGGTGCTTTGTTCAGTTTTACATTGCAAGGATATTTTGCCCCGTTTCTTTCAGAAGACAGTTTAAAAGCTTTTAAAGTTATAATCAGAAGCGCTAGCTAAAATTTTAACAAAAATTAGCGAAATTGGGCAGCCACAGGGAATGCTTCCTGACAACCAATTCTTCACGGTTTCGGAGTAAGGTATTCTACAAGTTCTTTCAACATATTCCAGTTTATCACAGAACTTGTAAAACTATTATTATGCTTTATAAAGACACAAAAAATGAATTTGAATAATTTTTAAATGTCTCCAATAATTAAATTCAAATTATGACTTCCGCAGAGCGTATACTGTGCTTTGGAATTCTTTTGAATGATAAAAGCTTTTACACGCCTCTATATAAAACCTCTGATATTACTCAGTTATCGCACCCCTGGCCACAAGAGTTCCCCAAATTAATTTCCTGCTCTTCTAATAAGCATTCAGTTTTGACCAATAAACCTTGTCCTGTCGAGTCTCTTACCATTTCGAAACGAACAAATCGTTCTTCTGTACTCAAATCACAAAGTCACGTACATCAACATATCTTAAAATAACAGGTGATTGCCCTTGATGGCTCACGTCTGGAGTGTAATCCAAAACAAATTGTGAAATGCTTAGCTTTCTTAACTAAATCTATTATTTCCTTTCAAACTTTCTTAGCCAAATAAGAAATCAGCTCATATTATATTCTATGAGTTATATTGGAAAGCGATGCTGATTCCACAAAATGATCCAAACGTTGTTTCACGAATCTTGCAAGCAATTTTAAGAGACCTGCCCTTGTGCGGATTTTATATCATTATATCAATATAATAGCCGTTAATAAAGGCCTCATATATAAGGTGCGACACAATTTCTATATGAACAGCTTTGGATACGAAACAAAGAAATACACAAACACACACACACATATATAGTGCAATTTAAAGCAATTAATCCGTACGGTCTTAATGACCTTTCAATAGCACACAGATTTCTCCAGACAATTCATGCACATTTAAACTCTTTCATAACACACATCAGAAAACTTCTAGAGAAGAAACTTTAAGAAATGATCTTTTAAAACAGTATCTAATCTTTACAGTGAATTAGAGACAATTGAACTTTCTTTTGCAAACTCCTATCTGTGGGCTCCTGTCAAGAATTTTGTCTTCTATTTAAAATCTAGCTTTCTTGTTGATTTATTTTCGAACTTTGGTTCATATAAGTCCAATAACTTACATTAAAAATTTTAATTTTTGATCTTATGAAACAGCGACTGTCAAAAATTCCAACTGAAGTTCCCATTAAAAAGTTGTATTTCATTTTTAATTTTCAGCATCCTATTTTTGACAAGATTCCTTTCTCTTCCATTTTCAAAAATGCATAGCAGTTTTTCCTATTATGAAGATTTGTTTACAAAAAAATTTTAAGTAAGATGTTCCTTTTGGCAGAAAACTCTCAATTAGGATAATGCCTCTTTTGACATTGCAAAATTTAAAAAACCTAAATGTTTGTGTGAGAAAGACGCAATTTCCCAATGTATTGCCAAAGATTCTGGTCATATTGTTACTGTTAATCTAGACATAGTAGAGAATGCAGATCTTAAAAATATCATGTTAAAAGGCCCAAAATTCAGACCGATTTTTCTAGTTTCTCTTCCTTCCATATTCCGTAAATTACTGAAGAATATTGTTGATTTCTGTTAAAAAAATTCTAACGATTTTTCCATCCCCATTGAATTTTTCATTGAGTGGAAATGGAATCTTTATTACCTTTTAAAAAAGTCTCCCTCCAGTATTATAATTCCAATTGTTTTGATTCTTTTAACTTGCCTAATATTAAAATTGCTATTGAAGATTCAAAAAGTAATTTCATCATCACTCCTATCGACAAAGCTTCCAATAACTAGGCTTTTATATGTAAACAGCATTGAAGATTACAGTAATACTACTGTAATCTTCTGGATAAGGAACTTCAAAATTCAGCAACGTACAAAAAGTCCAACTTTAGTATAAGTACAATTACCAAAATAATTCTTGCTTTCTATAAATTCTTGAAAATAAAGAAATATAATTTTTGCATACCACAGACATAATCCTTCTTGATTTTTTTCTTTTGGTCAGGGCCGGCCAAACAAAAGCGGGGCCTGGTTCAAAGTTGATTTGCGGGGCCTTCGAACAAAATTCGTATAACAAAATAATGAATTATTACATTTTGGTAAATATTAAATTGCTCAGATTGGAAAAGGACGTAATTAATAGATGAACATAATTTATGCATAAGGAATATAAGAAATATAATTTTAAAAATAATTTTTGATAATTAAATAATTTTTAAATTTAATAAGACCAACGTACAAACTTTAATGCTAAAATCGTTAAAAACATTAACCCGAAATCAATAATGAAGTTAATTTAATAATAGTTATTAATTAGTCAAAAATAATTATGAAAAGGCAAAAATTTAGCCCTCCAGAAGTCGCGCGTATGTACGAGGTACTTGCATCGTATTATATATTTATATCGTGTTATTTTACAAAAATGAATGCAACTTTTATTTATGTAATCTGTATTTAATAGCTCCATACTAAATAAGAGTTGTATAAATAAAAATTTCACATAAATTTATAAAAGAACGATATAAGCAAGTAATACGATGCACAATATAAGTATCTCCTACAATACGCGTGACTGCTGGAAGGTTAAATAATCCAAATATGCAATACTTAGTAATGCAGTGTTATCCTAGACAAATAATAGTTCGAACTATATTGGATTTCGATTAAACATGCACTTTTCTAGATTTTACGGAGGAAAATTCATCAGTTACTCCATCGAATCAATTTTTATCAGAAGTGTATTTTTCGATGCTAAGAAATGCAAGATCACTCAGGCCATCTCCCATGGTTGCTCGAGAAAATGACAATATTAATATCAGTTTACTGAATGAGCGTTTACAGCTAGCAACAGACACCGAAATTACTGAAAGTATCTAAAGTGCATTTCTCAGATTTAGGAAAACGTTCTCACCATAAGAAAGTATAAATTTTAAATCCTCCATAGCAATTTTTGAACAAAAGAAATGTTAAATATTTTTACACTTTTTGATTTGCTTCCATTATTGTAGAACGAGGACAGAAACGTACTGAATATTCAATACTAAATACGAATTACTGTAAATATATTTCAGACAGAGAGAAAAGTATAAACTCAGATAAACTTATAAATAAATAATGCAGAGGTTGCTCAGTCATTGGGTCTGAAGAGGATTCGATTATTTGATGAAAGTGCAAATTAAATCATTTGACATTAATATTTTGAAACGGTTATTTGAATATAATAATTGAATTCAAGCATTCCTTTTTAAATAAAAAAAATCAATTATTTTTTGCGAACACATGTTGTAGAAATGTGTGCTGTCTTCCTGCTTTTGTGAGGAGATATTAAAAACTGTTCAGTTTGAAAACTTTCAGTGCTAAAATTAAAATTATAAAATGAGAAAATAGGTAAAATTAGAGTTTCAAAGCATGAAAGTTCTAGAAACTTTAAACAATTTTTAAATGTGCAGTCAATTGAAAGAGAAAGTTCCTCCCGACCTTTCAATTTTTTATTCGATTTACGATTACAGTATTGAAATAAAATTTCATACCGTATGAATGAGATTTTCTTTTAACTTAGATTATGAAATGAATTCTTAAAAGTTGAGCTCATTATTTCTTCATATTTAATAACAAATAGACCCAAAAGATAAAACTAAAAAAAGATAATCACCTGATCACAAACTTATCTACAATTATGCGCAACCTACTGATAGTTGCGTTTTTAGGATATTTAAATTTAATCAAACTTCAAAATGCTTCGTATATTTTAAAATTTATCCAAAGGATTTTGATGTATAGTTTGCCTAAATAATAAAAAGATTCCAAATAAGTAACATTTTATAGTGAAAACTGAACAATGTAAAAGAAGTAGGAAACACCAATTGTCTTTTGTTAAGAAAAAAAAAACTTTTATCTGAAATGTATTCAATAATAACAAATAACAAAAATATTGTACTACAGAAACAATGGAGAAACTACATTTTTTAAAAATTAATAGCTCCTTATAATATTAAAATTTTCTTTTTGGAAATATAAAAAGAAATGTTTAATGAATAACTATGAAAAAAGATATAAAAAATAGCATACCTGAAATTTGTCTGCAAGAACAAAAGCAGAATATTTTATTTTAATGTACGCTTGATATTCTGAATGTAAAGAAACTATTCAACTGAAAATTAAGCTTCCGAGAAGAGTCATTGAGTTGTCCGTAGTGTTTCACACAATCCAAATAATATTCCAAATTCAATATTTCAGATTCACTGCTTTTGGTTAAACTCTGAGGGATAGGTGTAACAGACTACCTTTTAACAAGTACCTACGATGAATTTATAGATGCTGGAAAACCACACTTAACAAGAAAAGAGAGAAACCCCTGTGATATGTGCCTCATCATCACTTAGCAGTTCCACTGGGCACAAGATAAATACATGTGCTTAGCATAGAGCTAGATAAGGAGAAGGTGAGGGGGCACTACAAAGTGTGGTCCGCGATGGATTGATAGTGGGATGGATAGATTTAACAGAATACCTTTTAGTAAGTACTTACAATGAATTCATAGATTCTGGAAAACGACACTTTTTACAAAAAAAACGAGAAACCCCTTGACTTATGTGATTCATCATCGTTTAACAATCCTGCTGGGCACAAGGGGAATAGAAGTGCTCAATTTAGAACTATATAAGCCGAAGATAAAAAAAATTGATCTAGAGGTATCTATTTAAGCTTCACTGGGAAAGATTAATTGCTGGCCATTAAGGGAACAGATGTGGATCCCCACAGAAGTCCCTGAAGCAATTGTCTCGGGAACAAGGAATGTATTGAATGTTATCACCTGAAACCGACTTAAGCCATTTCCCGAAGACGTCATAACGTATAACTCACAGTTTCCTGTTTCTGCAATGTTTTATATGTATGTTGAGAAAAAACAAACAAATCGGGGAAAAGCATTTTCATTTTGTAAAATCCGTAATCGGGGCGGTGCCTTTCAGAAGCGCGGGGCCTTGTGTGGTCGCACCGTTCGCACCCCCGGCCGGCCCTGCTTTTGGTGTTTTATCAAGAACAAAGTGAACGCTTCCCTTGTGGCTGACACTGAAGCCCTGAAAACACGGATTGCGGATTCAATCCAATTTCTTTCACAAGCAATAGAAACGGACACGTGAATTCAATTAGAACACCGTTTACATGTGGTTTATGCTTCTAAAAGGCTGACACATTGAAAGATAGTAAAGGACAAGATGAATGATTTGTAAGTGTTTGTGATGATATAAACTATCTGTAACTCTGCTTGACTTGAATTTTTATGCTGTATTTGAGATATAGAGACATCTATGGGAAAAACTAGGAATTCTTTTCTATTGGCGGAAAACAAATTGACAATATGAGAAGAATTTTATTGCAAAAAACACACTTCTACACCAATTACACGATTTTATATTTAATTTTAAAATGTGTTAAGGATTTTTGACACACCCTGTTTTTTAAATGCCCACAATTAAATTAGTTCTTCGTGGCTTTAGTTTAAGAAAGATGTTTCTGTTCTCCAATGTAGGAAAAAATTAAGGCAAAAAATTATTAAGATTCAAATATAAAAATGAAAAGAACAACGCTATTTCAATAAAAAGTAATTTTTCAAACAAATAAGCATCTTTTCCTCTGAAAATGCAATTGATTCTTTTTGTATTTTTTGCCTATACATTTAATCTATTTTGTCTCTTTAATTTTTGCATTTTTTATGTGGATAAATTGAAATGGAACTCAGAACAAGTTAATTTGGTCAAAGATTTAGATGACAAAAATATAAAATTTTTAATAACCAAAAAGGATTTTTAACCAAAAATTTAAATTTTTTGAACTAAAAATGTTATCATTTGATCTGAATTGAAATTTTACTCAAATGTGTAAGGTACGTTATTTGAAATTATGTTTCTTTGATTTTAAACTGTTTTAAAAGAAAAACCATTAGCATTTCTTTTCTAAATAAAAAATCACGTTGACATTTTAAATTCTGAAAAAGATTTTTCGAAAATCTGACAAAATATTCTTGTCCAATTTTTACATACTCAGAAGAAATGTGGATCCTCTGCGGAAAAAGAATAAATTTCTTTCGAAAAATATTAAGTAGGAAGAAAGTCATCTATTAAATGATCGGAAAATTATTTTCTTTTCGTTACTGACCTAATTTCACAAAATGTAGGTATTTATCCTATTATCAAGGAAAATTCATCTCTATATCACCATCGTCATCATCAGTTATACTTGAGGGGGATGCAGTAACAGTTGGGAGGGTTTAAATTCCAATCTCGGTTGAAGTATCTTGCTGCATTAATTGATGCAAATTTTGTTCTCCTGAAACGTTTAACAAAGGATAATAAAATTTTTAGAAACTTCTGAAAGATTCTAATCTATTTTACAAATGAAATTTTAAGTAAATATTTTTGAATACTTTTCTCTAAATACAAAATTGAAATGAAATCTCAGGTTATTTGAAAGTCAGCTTAATAAAAGATAAAAATTGGTTGTTCCTATCAATATATTTATTTCCACTCTAATGATCCCAGGGCATAAAATCATTTTATTATTCCTTTTTGTCTTTTGGTTCCCTTGGAGTTGTTTTGGACGACAATGTTTATTCGAGGAGATAAACTTCATTATGCCCTCATGTCAAAGTCTAGACAAAATAGAGCTTGACAATGCTGTGGCAACTTGACTACAGTAATCCCCAGAAAGGGAAAAGTAGAACTGTCATCCCCACCCCCGCAGGGATTCGTCCTCAGATTCTTTCTGACCCTACCCCCGAGGGGGTGTAGATTTTGATCCGGCTATAAGCCATGTGATTTTTACTTGTATATATATGTGTCGTAGTGGTGTTGTGTGTGTAAATAAACCAAATTCACACACACATGTTGTGTGTGTGAATTTGGATATAAAACCACGCATGAGAAAACCATTACATGTTGGTGACCAAAGACGTGATTCGTACTATTAATTAGTACATGGAACAACTTGTGTTCGAAATATTGGATTCTGATGCGCGATTCTTCTGATTGAGGTAGGTCCCTCAAATTATTTATTTGATACGCTAATTAAGCGATAAGTTATTTTTTGAAGTTTTGTAAAAGATGGATAGGGCTAAATCTAAAAGAGCGACTGTTAGACAGTTGTTTACGAAACTTGTAACCAAAATCGAAAGTACAATTGAATTGCCGATCAATGAAAGATTTACTAAAGTAAATAAAGTAGAATCTCTTTTTGATTTAAAAAATCAGTTAATTGAGAAAATTGATGAGTTGAAGAAATTAGATAATGAAATCGAAGCAATTATTGATCTTAACGATTTAGAAGGGGAACTAATTGCTAGTGATGAATATCGAAAAAACGGTATTTCTTGTAGAACGAAAATTGAGAGGTGTATATTATTACTAGAAAAGGTATTAAATGTTATTCCGAGAAATGAAACTAGAAATAATAATGATAGTAATATACTGGAACCGCCAGAAAGGCGCGTTGTTAATGAAAACAATGTAATTAAATTACCTCGTTTGAATATTTCTATATTTAGTGGAAACTGTAGTGAGTGTCTTAACTTTTGGAATTCGTTTGAAGTAGCTATACACAAGAATGATTCTCTCTCTAAAATAGAAAAATTTGCATATTTGAAAATCTATTTACGGGGAACAGCTCTAGCCGCAGTTTCAGGGTTCTCTTTAACTGATCAAAATTACGATTCTTCCATTGCATTGATTAAAGAGCGATTTGGTCGGTCAGATTTAGTTATTTCATGTCATATGAATAAATTGTTAATGATTTGAATCCGTCAAATCTGTTTCTAATGTAACAGCGCTAAGAAAAATGTATGACGAATTGGAAATTCAAGTTAGATCATTAGAGTCCATAGGTGTTGCTGCTGATACGTATAGTAATCTTCTCTGTCCGATAGTGTTGCAAAAAATTCCTGAAGAGATAAATTTACAATATAATAGACAGCGGAAGCTGAATGAACTATTTGACATAAATGATTTATTAAAATTTTTGCGAAAAGAAATCGAATGCCGCGAAACATCGCTTTTGTTAGGGAATCAAAGGAATTATGTATTAGAAGCTTCAGTTCGCAAACCTTTCAATAGCAGTAATTATGCTGATACTAAACTGACTTATAGTCCAAAACGGATTCTTTCAACAGCAGCTACATTAATCGCTACTACCGAAAGGCAAAACTGTATATTTTGCTCTGAAATCCATAAAGATTATGAATGTCCGCTTAGCTCAAGCGAAAGGAAAGGTGTTTTGATAAATCAAGGCAGATGCTTTGTCTGCCTAGGGCGCCGACATACCGCAAAAATTTGCTGGAAAAGGAATCAACTTTGCAGAAACTGCAACAAATCCCATAATTCCTTATTATGTAATTCTAGTTCTGCTAAAGAAAATTGTAGCAATGATTTAAAATCTACAGAAACGAAATCTCAGACAGAGAGCTCCCTCCTCTGCAGGGATGATAAGGGGAAACCAAAAATTTCGGTATGTTTACAAACCTTCATTGCAGGTGTCCAAAATAGGAAAGGGAAAATTCTCTCCCTGCGTTGTTTATGTGATGGAGGCGCCACCCGATCTTTCGTCAAAAGGGAGACCCGAGAATTGCTAAGGTTAGAGGTTATCAGAAGGGAAAGTCTCCTTATCCACACGTTTGCGAACCACATGGGGAAGCCACAAATTTACGATGTGGTCCAACTCTCCTTACTGAACCGAAAAGACCCCTCGCGTAAAATTCAGATAAGTGCGGTAGTGATTGAAGATATTACAGTAGGGGAGATTGAAGTTCCCTCCGAAAGGGTAAGAAATATGGCCTTTGAAAAGGGAATTGAGTTGGCTGACGAAGGGGATTCTGAAGAAGTTAATGTACTAATTGGTTCAGATTTCCTTTGGGAAGTTCTAAAGGATACGAATGTAAGGTTAAGTAGACTATTAGTAGCTACTGATAGCATCTTTGGGTTTGTCGTTCAGGGAAGTGAGAGAGAATCTAATTGTGGTGAAGTGCATGTCAATCTTTTAAGGGTTATAAACGAGGAATTAAAGTGTGATAGAGTTAAGGATTTATCGGAATTGGAAGTGATAGGTTTAAATCCAAAAAAAGGAAATACCCCATTCGGATTTAGAAATTCTAGAAGCGTTTGAACGAAACGCAACTAATGAAAACAACTGATACGGAACGAAATTATTATGGAAAGATAATCATAAAGGGTTAATTGATAATTATGAAATTGCTAGGAAACGTCTATTTAGCTTAAATAAAGGGTTTAAGCGGGATGAGAATTTTTGTTCGAAATATAAGGATATTAATAACTCACAGTTAGAAGATAATATTATGTTAGAAATTAATTGTGTATCAAAAAATGACGTAAGTAAAGGTTTCATGCCTCATCGCGGAGTAGTTAAAGAATTAAAAGAAACTACTAAACTAAGAATATGTTATGATGCCTCATCCAAGGCGAACAAAGAAATGTCCCTTAACAATCGTTTAGATTGCAGTCCCAATATCAATCCTGATTTGCTTAAAATTATCCTAAAATTTGGATTCTGCCCTATAGAATTTTGCGCAGATATTCAGGGAGAATTTTTAGAGTTAGGAATTCTTGAGGAAGAACGTAAGTTTTTGCGGACTTTATGGGGTGAGGAAGGAGGGACAAATCTCACTTTGGATGATCATGCAGTCAGAATCCTTCGGACGCAACGCGTGCCATTTTTATATAAAATGACCTTTTCTGCGTTGAATGAACTGTACGCTAATGTACGCTAATGTCGAGAATCATCGTCAGACTCTGATATCCCATTAAAGGATTTAGAATTAATTTGGGGTAGTAAAAAGGATACTCTGAAAGTTGCATTCAACTTATTGCAACAATTGAGTGATAAGATTCCGACAAAGGGAGCCGCATTAAGTGCTTGTGGTGTGCCCTGTGACCCACTAGATATCCTGACACCTTTCACAGTTCGCATCAAGCTATTGATTCAAAAACTGTGGGAAAATGGTTTTACTTGGGATGAACCACTCCCCCCAGACATAGAATTCAAGGAGTGGCCCCACGAATTGACTTTTGTGCAAGATGTCGTAGTACCTCATCCTCATTTCTCTGTAATGAAAACAGAGCTGTTAGAAGTGGACAAATCTTCCGGCGGCAGCCATAAAGTATACTGTTCGGTAGATAACTTTAGGATGAAACATTCAAACGACGCTAAGACAAATTTCATCGTCTCTAAATCTCGATTGACCCTTCTAAGGACAGTTACCTTACATCGTCTAGAATTTCTGGGATCCGTGGCTTTAGCTAGACTTTGAGTTTACCTGAGAAAAACATTTCCGTTAATAAAGGAAGGTAGCATCCCTTTTTGGAGTGATTCACAAATTTACTTGCATCGGGTCAAGAGTGTTTTAATACTATGGAAATATTATGTACAAAATAAGGAGAACGAAATTAAAGAGGAAACTCACCCCATGAACTGGCACTTCTGCGACGGGAAAACTAACCCAGGAAGCAAGCTCACTCGTGGCATAACCATTCATAATCTGATGAATGATGAAACCTGGTGGACAGATCCATCGTGGCTATTAGAGCTCGATATCCCAGCTACGGGAAAGACATTAACTGCTGATAAAGAATCAGTTGAAAGACAGAAAGCAATGATGACCTTGCAAATGACTATGAACTCAAAAAAATTCATTGCTATATATGTGTCAGACATTTTGAATTTAACAGAAATAAGTTGGTATTTAAATCATGCTCATAGAGCTGAATTCACATTTTTTATTAGTTACCTTCTTGTTATTTAGTATGTGTTGTTTCAGAAAACTGTAAGTTTTTCAGCCAGAAGATTAACGATATTTGCTAGTCATATTAACTAAGGTTATGTATATATATTATATGGGATATCTTAAGTTTACAGGGATCAAATGTGTTCTAATTATGTTGCTATTCTGTAAACGTTATTTACATACTTTTCTGCTGGAATATAAATTTGTATTTTGCCTGTTATAATCGCCTTGGGTATTCTTTCAAGTCAAATATGTGTGTGAAAAATCTATGTTTTCAGAAATTGAAAATAATTGACTCAATTTTAACTATGTATATTTCATTTTTAAGGTCCTATTTTCTATAGTGGTTAAATGTTCAAACCCTTAACAGTCTTACCGAATTGGTCAGGCAATAGAATTTCTGAATTATTTTAAGGTAAATTGGAATTAATCAAAAGATTTCTTTATCGGGAAAGGATATTAAACGATTTTTGGAAATGGAAAAGAAAGAATATCCTCTTCAGTTAAAAGGTGCAAATTTTAATAAAAATGTAAATGTAAAAACTGAATTTAATGTGAACGATATAGTGTTACTAGTTGAGGAGAAGGTTCCTAGACAACTGTGGAGACTAGGAAAGATCACTGATGTCCACAAAGGACGTGACGGCAAAGTAAGATCTGCAACTATTAGAACAGCCACAGGTATAATGAAACGTCCTATTAAATTGTTATACAACCTTGAAATTATGTCGAATGAGTAAGTTGCACAGTTAATTGATTATTGGAAATTGGTTTTACTGTAATTATTGTTATTATTGTGTATGAAATGTAATTTGTAGTTTCGGTAATTAATTGTTTTGAATTTAATATGTTTAAATTCACTGTATTCCTAACGTAAATTTTATTGAATTTATATTTTGGATTTGGATTCATATTTGTTAATTTGAAATTGTATATTAAAATGTGTATTTGATGAATTCCTTCATCGGGGCGGGAGGATGTGGCAACTTGACTACAGTAATCCCCAGAAAGGGAAAAGTAGAACTGTCATCCCCACCCCCCGCAGGGATTCGTCCTCAGATTCTTTCTGACCCTACCCCCGAGCGGGTGTAGATTTTGATCCGGCTATAAGCCATGTGATTTTTACTTGTATATATATGTGTCGTAGTGGTGTTGTGTGTGTAAATAAAACCATAAAAGACAAACTGGATCTATTTTGAATTTGGATATAAAACCACACATGAGAAAACCATTACAAATGCTTTGGCTTCAATGCGCTATATCTGAAAACTGGCAATGAATAAGTATTTAAATGATTAGAAGAAAATAATTGTTAGAATGTAAAGCTGCATCTTCCTGCATTGTTAATGCATATTTCGTAACTGTACAAATGAAAAATTTTTGAGGAATAATTTAATGAAAGAATTAAAAAATTGGAGTTTCTTTAGTATTTAGAGAATTTATGAGTTTTCATAGGTATAATATCTCATCTTTTTGTGAGATTTATATTTCATAGAATAAAATTATCCCTTTCTTATGGGTAAAAGGATATTAATGAAACTAATTTAGTGAGAAAAATATAAAATTTCAAATTTCATAAAGATTTTGAAATTTACAACTTTTTCATATCGAAAGATTTGAAAGTAATTTATTTATTATAATTAATTTTATTTATTATAATTATTTTGAAAAAGTTCCAATTGATTCAGATTTTTAACTGATTGTTATGAACCATAAATGTAATTTCTGTTGTAAAGTAATGAATTCCCCTTTACTTAGAAACGAAAGAATTAATAACACACCTTAAGAGTCATGCATGGAGTGTAAATCATTCTTTATATACATTTTTGCTCTCGAAATTTCATGCGTTTTTTAGAGTTCCTTTTTTCTTTCAAAACATGATAATCAATTAGAGAACAAGGGCTATTATCATGTAAAACTCTGCCATATGCATTTTAAATTAGATTCAACCGTCTAGATACCGTATTAATTGTGTTTTGTCTTCTCCCAAACTAAAGTCAGTAATAGTTCAAGTGGACAGATTGCAGAAAGCTACGAGCGGCCACATCACCAATATATGATGTACTGTGTGTTTCTACGCGTCTCATTTTTACAGAAAGAACTCTTGTAATGAAATAGCCATCAAATTTTTATTACATCGAATATCAATTATGGGATCTCTAACTATATACTAACAGTTACTTCATCACACATAATCAGAATCACAATCCATTTTTTTCTCAACTGGCCGAAATGACAAGGAAAGTAAAATTCCCCTTACAGCGAGGGTGGACTGTACTGTGTATCCATCGAATGCGTTTCTTACTTACCATACCACACTTACGTTACAATACTAAACTGCATTTTCGTAAAAAAAGCATGTATATTCGGAAAGATCTAAAGCTTCATTTTTAAAAAATTCTAAATTTCACCCTATGTTTTTTTTCTTACACCCTCTACCTTAGCGGTAAGCAAAATTAACTAGTTTTCCCAGATACTATTGATTTTTTTATTACTAGTTTTCGGCAGATAAGCTGCAATAAAAATTTAATTTTTGTCTCAAAAAGTTGGAGGGGCAGATGTTTCCTTCGCCTCCTCAATGTGTCGCCACTGGCACATATTCGTCTGTGTCTGGCTTGTTTTTTTCTACTCGAATTTTGTCGCAATACTAGGGTTGCGTATAAAATCATCAATTTCAGCGAATCTACTAGAGTTCCGATCCCACAGCTATCGAAAAGCTACGATAGCCAAGTGGTAAGGTCTCGGTTTTCGGGCCGGAGGGTTCCAGGCTCGAAACACGATGCCACTGAAGATCCGTCGTGCATTGGGCCTGTTGCACGCTAAATCATGTGTAGGGTGTCCTCCCGCTGGCGTGGTGCGGAAGTTTTGAGAGAGTGTGCCAGCTCAGGTGTCGTTTTCGTCTGTTCTGTCGTTCAAAATTAAGAGGTCCGTCCCAAAATAGCCCTCGTGTGGCTTCAAAACGGGACGTTAATATAACTAAACAAAACTAACCCACTGCTAGCTAAGCCGTAGAATGTCCATTAAGTCCAAATTTTAATGTTGAAAGTCAGAAATTTTTTGTACGCATTGAAATTAAATGTCGTATAGTAACAAAAATGAGAAATTGTTAAAAATACAACTAGTGTAAGGAAAGAAGCTTAGCCAAACTGGTCTCCAGCTCCAAGAAAATTCGCCAAAGTTTAGAAAAATGCCAAGTGATGTAGTTATAACTGAAAAGCCCGAATTTATTTGTAGGTGTTCTAAGTTAAATTAACTAATATATCTTACTAAATAATTCAAAAAGACGACAGTGATTACGGATTGAACCAGTTCACAACAATGGTTTTAATGTAAAAATTCCCATTTTAAATCTGGAACTTGGTACACGCTCTTAAAACGGCGCCAAGATCGCTTCACCTCATTGCGTGCATTAGCTTTCGTGGCTTGGCGCATTTCTAAATGAGTGTACCAAGTTCCAGATTTAAAAAAACTCCCTATCTGTCCTCAGTTTGAAGAGTTAAAGACATCGAATCCTCAATACTTGAAACATGTCCGTCTGTTTAACAGTAACTTGGCTTTGGCATCATTTGAGCCTGAGTAGAATCACTCCAGTTCAGATTCTAAATATTTCACTGTTCAGAGAAAAAACTTCCAGGATCACTTTCTACAGATCCGTATGGAAATGTTTAACTTTGATCCGCCAAATTCTAGACAGCGAAGAGGAAACAATTCAAGTGCAGTCAATCAATAATAGCAAATGAAAAGCTTCCAAAAGGCCATGAAATTTAATAAAATTTATTGAACTTGAATATTTACATTCATAAAATTATTAACTGAACGATATTAACTGAATTGTAATTATCTAAATGTTAAGAGGGATATAACGAACTTTTTTTTTGTTTTCGCTTTTGGGAAAAATCCGATTTTCCTTTATTATCTCCTAAGTTCACCAAAATTTTGGATAACTTCTAATTATTTAAAATTTCAAAAAAAGATGTTCTGACAAATAAATTTTTGCAGAATAATTTCAGGATTTCACAAATTTAAGAAATATTTCTTAACTTTAATAAATTAGTTTTGGTAGCTATAGAGGTTATATGTATTTTAATATTAATATAATATTAATGTGTATAAGTGAATCATGTTTCTTTTTTAAAAATTAGACACAGAATATTACTATACAGATTATAACACTGACATTTTTCTCCTGCTATTGAGGTTTATTTACCTCAATTACATTCCATATTTAAAATTTGAAATCCAAACATTATAGGGTTTTATTGAATTCTCACATTCAAATGTAAAGTGTTAGTTTGAGGCAAAAGTAATCGACACTACTCAAATGATTAATGCCATTAAATACAGGGTGGACACAAATTATTACTCTGATTTAAAATGCTTATAATTTTATTACAAGTATCATATTTTGCAGAGACATACAAAAGTTGATCAAGTGTTATTTAAGACACTCGATATGAGCTCCGCGAGTCACACGCAAAATGTCGAACCTGTAGCCTATCTCCTGCTACGCATTTTCTAGCATTTGAGAAGTCACACTCAGAATTGCTAGTCTGATTCTTTCTCGCAAATACCGATCTTTAACGTATCCCCAAAGAAAGAAGTAAAATGGGGTAATGCCTAGAGATCGCGGTGGTCAAGGAATTGGGCCGCCTCGACCAGTCCAACGATTTGGAAAGTGACTGTTTAGTAGCTCTCGTGAAAACGTTGCCCAGTGTGATGGTGTCTCATTTTTGTTGAAAAAAACAACAACTTGGGGCTCCATGTCCTGCAAATAGGTTGATGCATAAATTTCAAGCATATATGCATACACATTGCCATCCACAGTTTTTTCATGATAGAAGAATGTACTAATAATTTTGTTATGCCGTAATAGACACCACACATTCGCCTTGGGACTGTCTAGAATGTGTGATCTCGCAGTTTTTGGCTTCTCAGAGCAACAAATTTGCACCTTATGTCGATTGATATAATCACCCATGTGAAAAGTTGCTTCATTAGAAAATGCTATCTGTTGCAGGAAATTAACATCCTCATCTAATTTCTGAAGTATACTGATCACAAACTGTGCGTGGGCAACGTAGTCCTGTGGTTTCAGTTCTTCACCAATTTGTACTTTGTATGCATGTAATTTTAACTGTGTTCCCAGTACCTTGTGTACTGTGCTCTTCAGGATCTGGAGCTGACGTGCACCTTTCCGCAGTGATTTTTTGTCCAGTCAACAAAGGTCCAAAATGGGGGTGAGAAAAACATAAAATCATATAGTTTTGAAAATTGGTACAAATGTTCTCGAGGGTCTTTTGTTGAACATGGTAAAAGTCCCCGACCCTGGTGGAAACTCGTGTCGCCATCTTGGATTTCATCGCCCCATTTTTAATTTTTTCTGATTATCTCGAAAAAATTCAATTTTCAAATTATAATTGATTTAACAAATTAAAGAGAGTAAAATTCCCTAAAAGTACATATTTTTATTTTGCTTCCAGCTTTAATAGCTTCCCAGATAAAATGTCTCAAAGGTTGCCGTCATCTTGGATTTTATCCCCCTTTTTTAGTTTTTCTTAAATATCTCGAAAACTATTCAATATTCAAATTACATATGATTCAACAAATTAAAGAGCTTACCGTTTCCTGCAAATGGGTCCTTTGATTTTTCTTCAAGCTTTAATAGTTTTTGTGATAATTGATCTGAAAGTGGATGAATTTGTAAAAATCTTAGTTGACAGTCCAGTCAATGAAGGGTTTGAAAAATATTAAATCGTATGGTTTTAAAAACTGGTACACATACTTTTAGTTTTTCTTCTAGCTTTAATAGTTTTCGAGAAAACGGGTTTCTTACTTTTTCGCCATCTTGGATTTCATCCCTTTTTTTTTTTTTGAATATCTCGAAATCTATTCAGTTTTCAAATTAAATGTAATCAGAAAATTAAAGAGCGTAAAAATACCTACTAACTTATTTTTTTTATTTTTGTATTAGCTTTAACAGTTTCTGAGATAATGGGTCTCAAAATTTGCCACCATCTTGGCATACCCCTTTTTTTAGTTTTCCTTGAAAATCTCGGTAACTATTTGATTTTCAAATTACATATAATACAACAAATTAATTATCGTGAAATTCCCAACAAATGCATGCCTACATTTTTTTCTAGCTTCAATAGTTTTACGATATTTAAGAAAAACTAAAAAAGTTTGTATAAAATAGGTAGCAAATTTTGAAATCCATTATCTCGGAAACTATTAGAGCGAAAACAAAAATTAAAAGCATGCATTTGTAGGGAATTGTACGCTTTTAATTTGCTGATTACATGTAATTTGAAAAATTTCGAGATATTCAAGAGAAACTAAAAAAGGAGGATGAAATCTAAGATTGCGGCAACTTTTGAGACCCATTATCTGGGAAACTATTAAAGCTGGAAGAAAAGTAAAAGTATGTATTTGTAGGGTATTTTCCGCTCTTTAATTTTTTAAATCAATTGTAATTTAAAAATTGGATAATTTACGAGATATTCATGAAAAACTGAAAAAGGGGGGTGAAATCAAAGATGACGGCGCGAGGACCGGAGACTCAGTACCTTCATCAGAAGCTTCTCACGAACATGTGAATCAATTTTCAAAAGTATAAGATTTTGGTTTCTTTTCAAACCCTTCGTTGACTGGACTATGAACTAAGATTTTTTACAAATTTATTCACTTTGAGATCAATTATCTTAAAAACTATTAAAGCTTGAAGAAACATCAAAGAATCCATTTATAGGAAATGGTACCCTCTTTAATTTGTTAAATCATATGTAATTTGAATATTGGATAGGTTTCGAGATATTCAAGAAAAACTGAAAAAGGGGAAGGAAATCCAAGATGGTGGCGAAGTTTGAGATCCATTATCTGGGAAAATATTAAAGCTGGAAGAAAACTAAAAAAAAAAAGAATTTGTGGAGCATGTTACGCTCTTTAATTTGTTGAATAAATTTTTATATGAAAACTGAATAGTTTTAGAGATATTCAGGAAAAACTCAAAAAGGGGGATGAAATCCAAGATGGCGCCACGAGCTCACCCCCATGACCGGAAACTTTTAGAATGTTCATCAGATGCCCTTCACGAGCTTCTGAACAATTTTCAAAGCTATATAATTTAATGGTTTTTTCAAACCCTTCACTGATTGGATATTTTGTTGGTAATGCATTTAAGGCTACACGAATGTTTTCAACAGTCTACGTAGATGCTGTTGGTCGTCCAGCACTTTATTACTCTTTTCGACTATGCCTGTTTCTGAATATTTTTAAAACCAAAATTTTATCATTTGGCGGTTGTTTGCTTCATAGCGAGTTCGAAACTTCCATTTTACCGTTTTCGGCGATTTCTTCTCAGCCAACCACACGACACACTGTCCTTTTCCTTGTACTGAAGCCATGTTTTCAGATTAAACTACAGAAGTGCACCTGCATATTAATTTCGGACTCAAGGAAAAACTTTATAAATGGTCCAATGTATCTGCTAAAGAAAGTCAAAATCTGAACAATCACTAAAGAGTAAGAATGTTGTAAAATCAGGGTAATCATTTGTTTCCCTCCTGTAGATGTTTAACGATGATGAAATTTGAATTAATATCTAAGTATAAAATAAAGATTTTCGGAATGACTCATATTCGTACTTATGAAACACCTAATAATTTGGCTTTAATTCGGATTTTAATAATCATTTAATTTTTTAATCATCAATTAAACTATTATTGAGAAACGCGAATGTATGTATGCCTATGCACGCGAATGTATGTTCGCCTGGACACAATGTTTCACCTAGACCTACCAAAATTCACACAAGTCAACATTGAAGATACAACAAATGACAGAACGCCTGTACTTATAACCATTCCGATTATTGAACAGTTGCATGGATATGTGATAAAAGTAGCAACTGACAGAACGCCACCCCATGCCCCGTGCCTGATGTCATTACGGCAACCGAACCAAGGTAGCAACTGACAGAAAATCAGTCTTTATTTTTAAGCAGAAGTTAATGAATATCTTAGAACTTATTAAATATTGAGTTATAGGACAAAAATATAATCGATGTATCACTTCTCAATGAAGAAGTAATATTTTGAAGAAAACATTTTACCTTCATTTAAAGCCTCTGAGTTATCTAATACAAAGCCTCTTCTATTGCTGTAATTATTCCGAATAATTAAAAAAGAAGCGACTTGCACACAGATTTTTAAAGATAATTTCCTTTGAATATAATGAACTTTCGCACAATACGAAGCAAAGATTCCGGTGTTCAAATATTGACATTTCTTCATATAAACATGTTTATCTCATTTCTTCTGTATGGAATCATCACCCCTAAAGCAACGCAGCAGAGCTATGGAAATAGAAATAATTTGAATCTGAGTTTCCATTATAGTCTGTCATGCATGAATTTGAATTTTACATTTTTTTATCACTTGTTTTCAGAATGTTTCCTATATAATCAGAAAATGTTATCAAAATATTTGTTCCTAACTGTTTGTAAGACTCTCCACACTTTTTTTGTATTTTCCAGTGGTTAGAGTTATCGTGAAGCAATTTTATTAATAGACGATGGAAAACATAATAAGCAAAATAATAAAAGAGCTTTTAGAATTTCTTCAAAGATTTCAAAAATATATGCATTTTCGGAAAATCATGACTTTTGTTAAACATCATTTGCAGCTGAATACGAAGGATGCCAGATGTTTATTCTAAAGGTTATTAAAATTACCATATCCAACCTTCTTGAAAACAACTGCCCCTGAAATGTTTTTCTTGGCAATAGAAAAATGTTTTTTAAATAAAACGATTTTTTTATTTAGACCAAAGTATGAAAGTACTTTTGTCTGAAATGCAAATATAATTTTCAAGATGCATATTTATTTTGTGAACGCAATAGACTTTCTAATATTTGTATAACATTTTTTGACATTTATAATTAAGTTCTTATTTTTCTAGAAATATTTTTAGTCATTTCTCTGTTAACATTAGAGAAATTTTGATAGTTTTGAAGTCACACTACTGCTTTCTTGTCAAAGATTTGAAAATTTGAACCTTGGTCAAATCACGAAGACGACACTTAATTCGGCCTCACACCTTCCAAACTTACTACAATACTAGCTTACTCATTCTACCTCACAACAAAACTAGATTGATTCAATAGTGAACTGACATGAAGATTGAAGATAGTAAAATATTGAAAGAATAACAAGATATCGAACATTTGGAAAAAAATCGGAAACTGTATTATCTATGAATGTGCTATAGAAGTGAGTCCTCAGAACAACACTTAAATAAATTGAAGAATTTTAAATAAAGCAAATTATATTAAAAGTCTTTTGCCTATGTTGAAATATTAATTACTAATCGCCTGTCGCATCAAGCTGTTTCCCAACTGAATATTGTGTTTCCTCTCTGTTTAGTAAGCAAAATGGAAAGCATAACTATTCAAATTTTCCTTCCATTACATAACAAGATTGAAAACTAGCAATTTGATGAAAAATAAAATTTATGTTGCTTTCTTTACCTATTCTTTACTTATTTTTAAGAATGTTTTCAGAGTAGAAGATTTTAAAATATCAATTGTTTTGAATTTAATATCTACCGATGACCCAATGTAAAAGCAACAAATCATCAGTTTCGAAACATTATAAAATATCTAAATCACTGTATAAATGTTATAAAAAATTAACCTAATGCTTTGAAGAACAGGAAAAATACTTAAAAATTAGATTTAACTAGCGGATAACCCCTCGTTGCTCGGGATTTATATTTTTTTAATATGCCCGCAAACTTTTTTTTTCTACATATATTGTTACCAAATTTCCCCAACAAACGTAATCTCCTTTAAGTCCTTTCTTGGTACATTAAAACTTTCAATTCTAGATTTTTATTGCATTATAACAGTATGGTTTGAATTAAAACGTGAAAAGTTTGGAAGAAGAATATTTATTCTGAGCTTTAAAACAATATACCGAATAATAACTAATACAACAGTAAAATGAACAATTATACGATAGAGAATTTTCCTGGAGTTCCTAAATTAAATATATAAACTCAAAATTTCTTAAGAAAAGTAAAATCGTAATAAAAATATACGTTGCAAAATGAAATCTCAAAAGACAAAGAGAGAGAGGGAAAAAACACAAGAAAACGAATTTTCGGGTGTTTATTAATTGAAACAAGTTAGCATAAAATTTTCTCTCGAACGAAGAAAATTTTTTGCAAAAGAAAGAATATAACTTTTTATTCTAAACAACTTCCTTCTCAAAAGGAATAATGTATAAAGAGAAATAAATGTAAATAAAATAAAATACAATAAAATAAAATTGGGGGAAAATGCAAGAATTAAATTCCTGTAATACGGCTCAAAAAGGTTAATAAATAAAGAGAAATAAAAAAAAAGAAAAAATGCAAGAACTGATAAATTAAAACACTGGAAGCATAACTTTACTTCTTGTGCGTATTTGAATAAAAATTTAGAAAAAGAAAATACGCCAAAAATGCCCGAAATTACTACTTATTCGAATTGTAAAAACATTTTACGGCCTTAGCTAATCCATCATTGTGCCGAATTTAGCCCCGGTCAGTCAAACATTCTGAGGGTGTCTAAAGAACAATGAAAAACGAATATAAATACATACATACTCAAAAAAAAAGCCCGGCGGCAAGACGGAAAGCAAAGGTGGATTTCTTTAATCCGGAGATATAAGAAAAAGAACATTTCGCCATCTATTTTCATAAGGATTAGAAAAGCAAGAATGAAAGAGAGTGGAAGAATGACGAGAGCTTTCCAGCAAGGGGTAACTTGCATAGGTTGAAAGATACTTGAAATTTTCTGGATTTAATTATTGATTGCCAAAATACTTTAAAAATAGATATCGTTACAAAAATCGTTCTGTGGGTGTATGATGTAAACAGTCCAGCACTCAGGATATTGTAGAATTAAGGTTTATTCACAAATATGGAGGAAAACACGCAGCACAGGTAACAGGAACAATAGAAAGTGTACAGATTAGCAACACAAACAGACAACAATTCACAGGAAATAACAGTTCAGCACTTGCAGATTTAGCAACACAAACAGTCAGCAAATCACTAATAATGACAATAACACCACTTTCAATAGCGCTCAGCTCACAGGCTTTCTAGTTCGCTATGAAAACGAAACTCTCCAAAGTCGTTCCAGTCGATCAACACACACTGCTCTCTGATCCAAGTGCGGCACTTATATACTCTCCCCGACAGGTCGTGGCGTCACATGGAGTTTTCTCGTACATTCGAGCGTATTTTCTTTCCTAATAGAAATATCGAGAAAAGTGTCGCATTTTCTGGAATCATCGATTTGCCGCCAAGTTCATCGCTCAGGTCAAGGGTCCCGGAATGGCCCCTGCTCGTCACTCCATGCTTACCCCTGTAAACCTCCCTCCCCAACTATAAGACTAGCGAGGCAGGAAAGCGACACTATATCTTTGTAGCACTGCTCCCCTCTTCAAAGACTGCACGTCCCGGCAGTTTCATAACATAGAGCTATGATCAGTGGCCGGTAGGAAGCTAGCCGATTAATGTGAATGACTTTTGGCTTGGCGTTAGGCGACCTCTGAACTCTATAGATAACATCGTTCAGTCTCTTGACGATAGTATAAGGTCCTTCCCATTTCTGTTGCAGTTTCGGGCTCCGCCCCCCCCCCCCATCGCTTCGGATTATACATCTATATTTGATCTCCCTCCTTAAAATGATAGTCTGTAACTCCGGAGTCGTAGAGAGTCTTCATTCGTTAACTAGCCAATTAAATTCGCTCTCTGGCAAACTCATGTACGCTTTCCAAACGTGCTTCTAAATTATTCAGGTATTCATTCGGCGAGGAAGGCGTATCACTCGGTCGTCCAAAGAGGACATCACAAGGCAATCGCAGTGTCCGACCACAAATCATCTGTGAAGGAGGGAATCCGGTCGCTTCATGGTCCGCGCTCCTATAGGCCAAGAGAAAGAGTGGCAAATATGAATCCCAGTCATTTTGATTCTTCGAAACAACTAAAGACAGATGATTTAAAATCGTTCGATTTAACCTCTCGACCATGCCATCGGATTCAGGATGTAACGCCATGTCTTCAGAATTCCTAAAAGTTTGCAAAGCTCAGTAAAGAGCGCGGAATTAAAATCTGTACCTTGATCCGAATGTAATATCGTAGGTACGCCATAACGCGATGTCTAGGTTCGAACAAGTTCCTCGGCTAGTGTCGAGGCTTCCTGATCTGGAATGGGGACTGCTTCAGGCCACTTAGTAGAATTATCCATCAGTACTAGGGCATACCGATCGCCCTTTGTCGTTACAGGAAAAGGTACTAAAATATCCAAAGCCATTCTTTCGAAAGGTGCATCCACATTATAGCGCTGTAAGCGTCCTTTAGTTCTTGTTTTGGTTCCTTTTCGGGTTCCGCAAGCGTGGCATTCTCTGCACCATTTTTCGACGTCTCCGCGCAGTCGATCCCAATAAAATCGCTCTCGAGTTTTGCTCAATGTTTTCATGACTCCAAAATGGCATTCACTTGCGCTGTCATGAGTCTCTCGCAGAACTTCTTGAATTCTGAGCTTGTCGGGAGAATTAGTTTCCAACGTCAAGAGCTTCCATCATCACTTTCCCACTTACGATATAGAACACCAACCTTAAGGTGTAAGGAGTCCCAAAGAGCCCAATATCATTTTGTTGCAGGACTCTCCGGAGAGATTTCATGCCAAGATGGTCGATCTTCCGAATTTAGTTTCTTCTCTAGAATTGGCCTAATATCAGGATCTTCCAGTTGTGCTTTCTGGGTCTCACTTGAAGACCATGGATCCTCAGTTGTTAAAAATGTCATGGAAATATCTGTTTCCAATCCGAACTTTTTCTCAGCATTCGTGCAATGTTTGCAGCTCTCTTTACAGGGTCTTCGAGAGAGGGCTTGATTTGATTTGATTTAGTTATATTAACGTCCCGTTTTGAAGAAACACGTGGGCTATTTGGGGACGCACCTCGTAATTTTGAACCGCGGTCAGATGACGAGGACGACACCTGAGCTGGCACCCCCTCTCCAAACTTCCACGCCACACCAACGGGAGGACTTTTGACCACTACGTATGATTTAGCGTGTAACAGGCCCCATACACGGCGGATCTTCAGTGGAACCGACTTATTTGGGGATTTAAAGACAATAGAACTTCCTTTCACAAGCACCTATTTATAGCTACTTGTTAAGAATTTTATTTTTTCTTTAAAATCTAGTTTACTTTTAGATTTCTTTTCAAGCTTTGATTTATAAGACAGACAATTTGCATTTAATAATTCTCATTGTTGATCTTATAAAGCAACGGCTATCGAAAATTCCAAATAAATAACTCATTAAAAAGATTATTTTACCTTTAGTTTCCAGCATCCTATTTTTGATAAAATTCCGTATTCTTCCATTTTCGAAAGTGTTCGTCAGTTTTTCCTAATTAAAAACACCTTTTCACAAAAACTTATAAATTCGACATACCTTTTGGCAAAGGTTTTTAATTACAGTGAATATTCAAGCGACATTGTAAAGCTTAGACAAACAGCAAAATATTTTTGTAATAACGATAATTTTTTGCAATTCTTGGATAAAGCTTCTGCCTATATTGTTACTGGAAATATACATATAATAGAAAATTCTCAATTAAAAAATACCATGTCAAAGGGTCCAAAATTCAGGCCGATTTTTTCACACTTCTCTTTCTTTTCTACTCAACCAGCTACTTAGAAGCATTGCAGATTTTGTTTGAAAATCTCCAATATTTTTCCATCTGCCTTGATTTTTTCATTGAATGGAAAAACACACAAATTACAAATTTTATCCCAAAAACTCTAAGGAAACATTTAAAATGTTATTATAATCATTATAATAAGAATCTATAATCTCGCGAAGCTTATAGAGGGAACTACTGATGAGTAGATCACTGAAATCGTAAGTTTCTACAGAAGTTAAATTATTATTATGCCTGAGATCAACAATAGTGTTACAAAGCTATAAAGTCGTTTCCCTGAGATGCTAATCTTGGCGACTTGGCGATAAATGTGGCAACCTTGGCGACAAAGGTGGCGACTTTGGCGACAAAGAGAATTTTCTAGAAGGAACTCGAACTTTCAAGCTATTTCTACTGGTTTCATGAACTTTCTAGAGATTACGTCACTTCCTACGTAATGAAGTCTCTTCCTGTTGAAAAGTATAAAGGCAAGCTCTTAAGCCAAGAAGAGTCAGTTGGAATTTGATCAGCAAGCAAGCTGGTGAGTTAACAAGAAACATTTGATCGCTGTGTTGAGATTTATTGGTAGTCTCTGTTGTGAATTTTTACTAGTGCTGTGTTAATATTTGTGCTACGTTTCTTTGCTTGAAATATTTGTAAAATAAAGAACTTTATTTTTTTAATCCTGCTTATTGGATTGCATTCACATAACCCACAAGGCAATTTCTTTACATTTGGTGTCAGAAGTGGGGTCTAGATTTTCCTGTCTATGCCTTTGATCAGAGCAATGGATGAAAAATTCGAAATGTTGCTAGCCATGATGAAGGAGATGAAAGCTGGACAAGAAGAGATGAAAGCCGGATTGGAAAAGAAAATGGAAGCTGGACAGGAGAGAATGGAGCAAGTTCAAGAAGAAATGAAATATCTAATCCGAGCTGGCAAAGAAGAGATGAGAACTCACGTCGAAAGTCAAGTGGAAGGAATCAAGGATCACGTTGATGGATGCATAGGAAGAATGGAAGAGGAAGTCCAAGGTGTGAAAGGAAAGATTGAAGAAGTTGAAGGATAGGTTCATATGAAAATCGAGGAAGTGAAAAGCGAAGTTCAAGAAAAGATGAGTGACCTAGAGAGAGGACTTAGTGATCTTGAAACTAGACCAAACAATTTTCCGGCAAATCCAGAATTCATGTATCCCCGGCCGACAGTTAAACCCTTGACATTCGACGGGCTAACGTAATGGACAGTTTTTAAGACTCAGTTTGATGTTGTGAGCTCTACAAATAGATGGATGAATCTTGTGAAAGCCAGTCAACTTGTGGCATCGCTCCGAGGAACAGCAGCGGAAGTTCTTCAAGGAATTCCAGCTGATACATTGACAGACTTAACGACCATCGAAAAAGCTGTGGAATCCAGATTTGGAGACAGCCACCTGACGCAATTTTTTAGAACCGAACTAAGACAAGACGACAGAAGCCGGAAGAAAGCCTTCAAGTATTGGCCGCCGATGTGGAACGACTAATGAGCCTGGCGTACGCTGAGTGCCCTCTAGATGTTCGGGAAAGTCTAGCAGCTGAGTACTTCATCGACGCATCAGGGACGAAGACACGCAGCATTCAACGAGGTTGATGGATGCTAAGGACTTGAAATCAGCTCTAAGCATATAGCATGAAATATGAGGTTGCGAGAATTGTGTCGAAGACTTCTGGACACGTCAGATCAATGGAGATTGAGGATAACACCAGTAGATAACGGGATGATAAATTTGAATCTCTTTTTAACAGGATGGAAAAGTTATTAAACAGTAGTGTTGCTGGAAAGAAGAACATTCCTTGGCGAAACTCGAACGTGACTTGCTGGAAGTGCAACAAGAAGGGGCACGTGCAGAGGGAGTGCCGGGCGATTACTTCAAACCAGGAAAACTAACACACGGCTGTCTTGCGGGGCGAAGGCTGCCTTCTCTGAATAGAGCCCCTGAAGAAGGACCGAGAGTCTCCTCACTTAGCGGAAAGAAAAATGGACTCTACTTAGAGGGATCTATTTGTGGTATCCAGTGTTTGATGTTGGTGGATACAGGTGCAAACGTTACTCTTTTAAGAACAGACTTGGCACAAAAATTGAAGGAACAGCTTATTTACACGGCGCCTAACATTTCTTTAAAGACCGCTACTGGTGAGAAAACAGCATCCCTTGAATGCGGCTCAAGAAAATTTTATCACAAAATCTACGTAGCTGACATCACTGATCCCTGTATTCTCGGCCTGGATTTCCTTCAAAAATTTAACTTTACAGTAGACCTGGGGAAGAACGAGATACGGATAGGAGGAGAGTAAATTCCTTTGTTTTCAGCCAGCGTACAGCATTCAAAGTCGTGCTCCGTATTGGCCAAAAAGAGAACTATAATACCAGCAAGATCAGAATGTCTTATCCAGGGAGTTCCCGAAGTTCCTGGACAGTTCAGGTATGCCGTAACGGACTTTCCTAGCCAAACCTCCCAGAAAGGTGTTCTTGTGGCAGCCACACTCGTTGATTTAGAAATGGAAGCCATTCCCGTCAGAGTTCTGAATGTAAACAATAAACCCAAGATTCAGGACAAAAGAGATGTTATTGCGACCTGTGAACCAGTGGTGGATATCGTCGCTCGTCCTCAAGAATTTTCTGGAGCACAACATCTACCGTCAACCTCGGAGAATTTTCAAATACTTAATGAAGAACAAAGAACAGCAGCAAGGAAGTTACTCAATGAATTTCAGAACTTGTTTTCGACCGGTGACGCTGATGTCGGCCGTTGCAATATGACACAACATAGAATTAATACAGGTGACCATCCATCAATCAAGCAATACCGAAGACGTTTGCCTCTTGCAAGGAAGGAAGAAGCAGATCATCTAGTTAAAGAAATGGCTGACAATGGGATAATTTAGGAATCATCAGGCCCTTGGGCTTCGCCTATTGTGCTTGTTAAAAAGAAAGATGGATCAACACGATTCTGTGTTGATTACAGGAAACTGAACGAAATTACGAAGAAGAACAGTTATCCCCTACCACGAATAGACGACACTCTGGATGCTTTGAATGGAAGTCAAATGGATGGATACTGGCAAATTGAGATCCGACCTGAAGATAGAGAGAAGACAGCCTTCACCACCGGACATGGACTTTGGCAATTTAAGGTAATGCCTTTCGGACTTTGTAACGCCCCAGCAACATTTGAAAGACTGATGGAGACAGTGTTACTTGGACTATCGTCTGAAGCCTGCTTAGTGTATCTAGATGACATTATAATAGTAGGGCGAACATTTGAAGAACATCTAAATAACCTTCGTAAAGTATTCCACAGGCTACAAAAAGCCAACCTAAAGTTAAATCTCAAGAAATGCAGGTTTTTCCAAAAGGAGGTTCCTTACCTCGGACACGTTATTTCAGCAGAAGGAGTTAAAACCGATACAGAGAAAATAAAGGCAGTAGTTGATTGGCCTCGTCCAGAGACGGTACTTGATCTCCGAAGTTTCCTTGGACTGTGCACCTACTATCGTCGTTTTGTGAAAAGCTTCTCCACAATAGCAAGACCTCTACATAAATTAGCTGAAGCTAAATCAAATTTTAATTGGACAGAAGAATGTGAGAAATCTTTCAATAGTTTAAAGCATTCTTTGACATCTTCTCCTATTTTGACCTACCCCCGGACTGACAAAGATTTCATTTTGGATACGGATGCTAGTAATGAAGGAATAGGAGCCGTGCTGTCCCAGAATATTAGAAACGAAGAACGTGTCATCGCTTACTTCAGCAAGAGCTTGGGTAAGCCAGAAAGAAATTATTGTGTCACGCGTAAAGAATTACTGGTCTTTGTTAAATCTATAGAGCATTTCCATCACTACCTCTATGGACGGAAATTTCTTCTGCAAACTGAGCATGCTTCCTTAAGATGCCTTTTGAATTTTAAGGAACCTGAGGGACAGATAGCTCGCTGTATCCAAAGACTTCATGAGTATGATTTCGAAATCCAGCATCGCAAAGGGACCTCTCACGTAAATGCAGATGCCCTCTCTCGAAGACCCTGTACAGAAAGCTGCAAACATTGTACGAATGCAGAGAAAAAGTTCGGAATGGAGATAGATATTTCCGTGAAAGTTTTAACAACGACATCTGTAGATCCCTGGTCTTCATGTGAGATCCAAAAGGCACAGCTAGAAAATCCTAATATTAAACCGATTTTGGAGAAGAAACTAAATTCGGCGGATCGACCACCTTGGCAAGAAATCGCTCCGAAGATTCCTGCAACGAAACGATACTGGGCTCTTTGGGACTCCTTACATCTTAAGGACGGTGTTCTATACCGTAGATGGGAGAGTGATAATGGAAGTTCCTGTCGATGGAATTCTCCCAAAGAGTAGAATTCCAGAAGTTCTGCGAGAGACTCATGACAGCGCAAATGGAGGGCAGTTTGGAGTCATGAAAACTTTCAGCAAAACACGAGAGCGATTTTATTGGGATCGACTTCGTGCCACGTTGAAAAATGGTGTAGAGAATGCCACGCTTGCGGAGCCCGAAAAGGACCTAAAACAAGAACTAAAGGTCGCTTGCAACGCTATAATGTGGGAGCACCATTCGAAAGAATGGCTTTGGATATCCTAGGACCTTTTCCAGTAACAACGAAAGGCAATCGATATGTCCTAGTATTAATGGACTATTTTACCAAGTGACCTGAAGGAATTCCCATTCCAGACCAGGAAGCCTCGACTGTAGCTGAAGAACTCGTACGAAGCTGGATTTTATGTTATGGCGTGCCTATGATATTGCATTCGGATCAAGGTACAAATTTTAATTCTGTCCTCTTTACTGAGCTTTGCAAACTTTTGGGAATTCTGAAAACCCGAACAACCGCGTGTCATCCTGAGTCCGATGGCATGGTCGAGAGATTTAATAGTACGATTTTAAATCATCTGTCTTTATTTGTTTCGAGAAACCAGACAGATTGGGATACACATTTGCCACTCTTTCTCTTGGCTTATAGGAGCGCGGAACATGAGGTTACCGGGTTGACTTCTGCGGAAATGCTTTTTGGACGAACGCTACGTTTGCCCTGTGATATTCTCTTTGGACGACCGAGTGAAACGCCTTCCTCGCCGATTGAATACATGAAAAATTTGGAGGCACGTTTGGAAAGCGTACATGCGTTTGCCAGAGAGCGAATTAAACTGGCCAGCGAACGAATGAAAACTCGTTACGACTCCAGAGCAACAGACCACCATTTTAAGGAGGGACATCTAGTCTGGATGTATAACCCGAAGCGACGAAGAGGCCTGAGTCCCAAGTTACAACAGAACTGGGAAGGACCATATACTGTTGTCAAGAAACTGAACGATGTTGTCTACAGAGTACAGAGGTCACCCAACGCCAAGCCAAAAGTCATCCATATAAATCGGCTAGCTCCATACAGGGCCACTGATCATAGATCTAAGTAATGAGACTGCCGGGAAGTGCAGTCTTTCAAGAGGGGAACAACGTTACAAAGCTATAAAGTCGTTTCCCTGAGATGCTAATCTTGGCAAGAAACTTGGCGACAATTTTGGCGACCTGGCGGCAAAGGTAGCGACTTTGGCGACAAAGAGAATTTTCTAGAAGGACCTCGAACTTTCAAGCTATTTCTACTGGTTTCATGAACTTTCTTGAGATTACGTCACTCCCTACGTAATGAAGTCACTTCCTGTTGAAAAGTATAAAGGCAAGCTCTCAAGCCAAGAAGAGTCAGTTGGAATTTGATCAGCAAGCAAGCTGGTGAGTTAACAAGAAACCTTTGAGCGCTGTGTTGAGATTTATTGGTAGTCTCTGTTGTGAATTTTTACTAGTGCTGTTTTAATATTTGTGCTACGTTTCTTTGCTTGGAATATTTGTAAAATAAAGAACTTTATTTTTTTAATCCTGCTTATTGGGTTGCATTCACGTAACCCACAAGACAATTTCTTTACACTTGTTATTACACTGGCATACAAAAGTTAAGGAACATTTCGTAAAATGCGAGAAATTTGCAATTAATACGAAAACTATGTTTCGAAATCAGTTCTGGAGAATCGTGTGACATTCAATAGAGTATCATATACATATTACAGAGAAGATTTGGTCACGAGGGCAATTAGGGGACCACCGGAAAGAGATGAAAGCGAAAATGGAGTTTCACCCATCCTGTTTCACAGAAAGCTGATAACGAGATGTAACTTTTATCAATGGTTATGGTTTACTGTTCATAATATTTACATGCATTTTCGTAAGCATAGCTCAAATATTCGGGAAGATATAAATGCTTCTTAAAAAAATCCCAAATTTTTCCGCATGTGTTTTGCTTATAACATACAGAGTTTTCATTCAAATTATTCGAAATTTTCAGAACACTTGACAACATGTTACAGAAGTATTGCATTAAACTTTGAAGTAAATATGTTGAATATTACAGGAAATATGAGTGTTTGTACTAAATAATTTTTTATTCCGCATGCGCGAGACGCAGAAGAATTTTTCTTTCATAACTTCAAAGCCAGATATATAGAGCAACTTTAAAAAAAATCCAGTTGAATTCCATTAAAATTCAGAAAGCTGTCGGCATTTCAGTGAGGTGAATTTCAATTTCTCTTTAAGAGAAGCTAAATGATGAGGGTTCTTGCACAAACTGATACTTTTAAAGATTTAATCTTCGAATGGTATTGGAGAAAATGCAATTTAGGTTCACCTGGAGTTTACGTTGCCCACCTACTTCGTTCCTCTTATGATCGCCAAATCTTTGCCGCCAAGAACAACGATGAGAGAACATTTATTTTGGTTGCGTCTAGATGTTTTTAACGAGTGACAAGCGCGCATGCGCACAAATTTATGTTTCCATCTGTGTTTTGCTTATCAGGCTATATTCCGCCACATTTCGATTGGACTGTTTTGTTCAACTCTTCGATGCAATTGGTCGATAAATTCGAATTTGAATAAAACTTCGTTTGGAATTCTTCGGACTGAATATTGGTTCAGTACCGTGCATGTTATTCTGTTTGTTTCGTTTCTCAATGAATAAGCGGAGCTACAATTATTCCGCTATGCTGAAAGCGAAGCCGCTGATGTTTTCTTAAGTAAAAAAATTTGCCTGGTACATGCTTGAAATGTCGCAGGCATTGCATGCGGAAATTCTCCTTTTCGGAATGTTTGAAAAACGTGGATTCCTAACATTCAATGAAAAAGCGGAGCTACTAGTTTCCTGCTATGGTGAAAGCGAAGTCGCTGATGTTTTCTAAGTTAAAAAAAATCCCTTTTCGGCAAGCTTGAAGGCAAAGGTAGATTCCTTTACGTTAATGTTACAAAAGTCATGAAATATTACATATTGATCAATACAGACATAGCCAATGACTTTATTGTTTCTACACATTGCAATATTTACGCTGTGATTCTGTTTTCATGTCATTTAATTTTTTGCTATATTAAGGTTTTATCATTCCATTTTTCATCCCAAAAAGTTATGATAGATTTATCAGTCAGTACATTGGTCAATTTTTTTATATCTCAACACATAATCATTCAACAGGTAGGAGTCATAAAGAAATAAACATCTCAGCAGTGCAAATATCTCCTAGATAACATTAAGCCAGCCTATCTGAAACAGTAACAAGAAATTGACTCTTGGCACGAATGAAGAAAGACTCTAGATTTAAAAATTAATTTATTTAATCTAGGTTACAATATAATTGTGCGAACATTACTTTGTCATATGGTAAAATCACATGACATGGAAACACTTAAATACTACTAAAATGGGCTCATTTAGAGAACTCCCTGGTTACAGAGATAATAGTCACTAAATTCTAGTGATATACAACATTATTATTAAACATTGTGTGTGGCAAATTTAATACGTGTTTTTAAAGCATAGGATATGAATGCAGCCAATTTGAACAGTAAATTTAAATCTCTATCGACGGTTAAAACCAAATACTCAGGCAGAAAATCCCAAACAATTTTAAAGTTAAGGAGATATTTTTCAATAGTAAAAAGGATAAAGGAAACTCTTATTTATATATCTATCGTTTTTGGCTACTTTATATTGATTTCATTAAACAAATCATATTCCCGCCATGTTTAGTTAAATATCAAATTAAAGTATTCTGTCAAAAGACCTATTATCAAATTAACCAGTAAAATTATTTGATTAATTAAAATTAACTATTTACTTAATTAAAGTTAAAAATTAATTGTTACAAAACTTCACTAAAACCTTTTTCATGGCTCATACTA
>BGPR01015934.1:0-35668 GCA_013235015.1 Araneus ventricosus
TAGTATGAGCCATGAAAAAGGTTTTAGTGAAGTTTTGTAACAATTAATTTTTAACTTTAATTAAGTAAATAGTTAATTTTAATTAATCAAATAATTTTACTGGTTAATTTGATAATAGGTCTTTTGACAGAATACTTTAATTTGATATTTAACTAAACATGGCGGGAATATGATTTGTTTAATGAAATCAATATAAAGTAGCCAAAAACGATAGATATATAAATAAGAGTTTCCTTTATCCTTTTTACTATTGAAAAATATCTCCTTAACTTTAAAATTGTTTGGGATTTTCTGCCTGAGTATTTGGTTTTAACCGTCGATAGAGATTTAAATTTACTGTTCAAATTGGCTGCATTCATATCCTATGCTTTAAAAACACGTATTAAATTTGCCACACACAATGTTTAATAATAATGTTGTATATCACTAGAATTTAGTGACTATTATCTCTGTAACCAGGGAGTTCTCTAAATGAGCCCATTTTAGTAGTATTTAAGTGTTTCCATGTCATGTGATTTTACCATATGACAAAGTAATGTTCGCACAATTATATTGTAACCTAGATTAAATAAATTAATTTTTAAATCTAGAGTCTTTCTTCATTCGTGCCAAGAGTCAATTTCTTGTTACTGTTTCAGATAGGCTGGCTTAATGTTATCTAGGAGATATTTGCACTGCTGAGATGTTTATTTCTTTATGACTCCTACCTGTTGAATGATTATGTGTTGAGATATAAAAAAATTGACCAATGTACTGACTGATAAATCTATCATAACTTTTTGGGATGAAAAATGGAATGATAAAACCTTAATATAGCAAAAAATTAAATGACATGAAAACAGAATCACAGCGTAAATATTGCAATGTGTAGAAACAATAAAGTCATTGGCTATGTCTGTATTGATCAATATGTAATATTTCATGACTTTTGTAACATTAACGTAAAGGAATCTACCTTTGCCTTCAAGCTTGCCGAAAAGGGATTTTTTTTAACTTAGAAAACATCAGCGACTTCGCTTTCACCATAGCAGGAAACTAGTAGCTCCGCTTTTTCATTGAATGTTAGGAATCCACGTTTTTCAAACATTCCGAAAAGGAGAATTTCCGCATGCAATGCCTGCGACATTTCAAGCATGTACCAGGCAAATTTTTTTACTTAAGAAAACATCAGCGGCTTCGCTTTCAGCATAGCGGAATAATTGTAGCTCCGCTTATTCATTGAGAAACGAAACAAACAGAATAACATGCACGGTACTGAACCAATATTCAGTCCGAAGAATTCCAAACGAAGTTTTATTCAAATTCGAATTTATCGACCAATTGCATCGAAGAGTTGAACAAAACAGTCCAATCGAAATGTGGCGGAATATAGCCTGATAAGCAAAACACAGATGGAAACATAAATTTGTGCGCATGCGCGCTTGTCACTCGTTAAAAACATCTAGACGCAACCAAAATAAATGTTCTCTCATCGTTGTTCTTGGCGGCAAAGATTTGGCGATCATAAGAGGAACGAAGTAGGTGGGCAACGTAAACTCCAGGTGAACCTAAATTGCATTTTCTCCAATACCATTCGAAGATTAAATCTTTAAAAGTATCAGTTTGTGCAAGAACCCTCATCATTTAGCTTCTCTTAAAGAGAAATTGAAATTCACCTCACTGAAATGCCGACAGCTTTCTGAATTTTAATGGAATTCAACTGGATTTTTTTTAAAGTTGCTCTATATATCTGGCTTTGAAGTTATGAAAGAAAAATTCTTCTGCGTCTCGCGCATGCGGAATAAAAAATTATTTAGTACAAACACTCATATTTCCTGTAATATTCAACATATTTACTTCAAAGTTTAATGCAATACTTCTGTAACATGTTGTCAAGTGTTCTGAAAATTTCGAATAATTTGAATGAAAACTCTGTATGTTATAAGCAAAACACATGCGGAAAAATTTGGGATTTTTTTAAGAAGCATTTATATCTTCCCGAATATTTGAGCTATGCTTACGAAAATGCATGTAAATATTATGAACAGTAAACCATAACCATTGATAAAAGTTACATCTCGTTATCAGCTTTCTGTGAAACAGGATGGGTGAAACTCCATTTTCGCTTTCATCTCTTTCCGGTGGTCCCCTAATTGCCCTCGTGACCAAATCTTCTCTGTAATATGTATATGATACTCTATTGAATGTCACACGATTCTCCAGAACTGATTTCGAAACATAGTTTTCGTATTAATTGCAAATTTCTCGCATTTTACGAAATGTTCCTTAACTTTTGTATGCCAGTGTAATAACAAGTGTAAAGAAATTGTCTTGTGGGTTACGTGAATGCAACCCAATAAGCAGGATTAAAAAAATAAAGTTCTTTATTTTACAAATATTCCAAGCAAAGAAACGTAGCACAAATATTAAAACAGCACTAGTAAAAATTCACAACAGAGACTACCAATAAATCTCAACACAGCGCTCAAAGGTTTCTTGTTAACTCACCAGCTTGCTTGCTGATCAAATTCCAACTGACTCTTCTTGGCTTGAGAGCTTGCCTTTATACTTTTCAACAGGAAGTGACTTCATTACGTAGGGAGTGACGTAATCTCAAGAAAGTTCATGAAACCAGTAGAAATAGCTTGAAAGTTCGAGGTCCTTCTAGAAAATTCTCTTTGTCGCCAAAGTCGCTACCTTTGCCGCCAGGTCGCCAAAATTGTCGCCAAGTTTCTTGCCAAGATTAGCATCTCAGGGAAACGACTTTATAGCTTTGTAACGTTGTTCCCCTCTTGAAAGACTGCACTTCCCGGCAGTCTCATTACTTAGATCTATGATCAGTGGCCCTGTATGGAGCTAGCCGATTTATATGGATGACTTTTGGCTTGGCGTTGGGTGACCTCTGTACTCTGTAGACAACATCGTTCAGTTTCTTGACAACAGTATATGGTCCTTCCCAGTTCTGTTGTAACTTGGGACTCAGGCCTCTTCGTCGCTTCGGGTTATACATCCAGACTAGATGTCCCTCCTTAAAATGGTGGTCTGTTGCTCTGGAGTCGTAACGAGTTTTCATTCGTTCGCTGGCCAGTTTAATTCGCTCTCTGGCAAACGCATGTACGCTTTCCAAACGTGCCTCCAAATTTTTCATGTATTCAATCGGCGAGGAAGGCGTTTCACTCGGTCGTCCAAAGAGAATATCACAGGGCAAACGTAGCGTTCGTCCAAAAAGCATTTCCGCAGAAGTCAACCCGGTAACCTCATGTTCCGCGCTCCTATAAGCCAAGAGAAAGAGTGGCAAATGTGTATCCCAATCTGTCTGGTTTCTCGAAACAAATAAAGACAGATGATTTAAAATCGTACTATTAAATCTCTCGACCATGCCATCGGACTCAGGATGACACGCGGTTGTTCGGGTTTTCAGAATTCCCAAAAGTTTGCAAAGCTCAGTAAAGAGGACAGAATTAAAATTTGTACCTTGATCCGAATGCAATATCATAGGCACGCCATAACATAAAATCCAGCTTCGTACGAGTTCTTCAGCTACAGTCGAGGCTTCCTGGTCTGGAATGGGAATTCCTTCAGGTCACTTGGTAAAATAGTCCATTAATACTAGGACATATCGATTGCCTTTCGTTGTTACTGGAAAAGGTCCTAGGATATCCAAAGCCATTCTTTCGAATGGTGCTCCCACATTATAGCGTTGCAAGCGACCTTTAGTTCTTGTTTTAGGTCCTTTTCGGGCTCCGCAAGCGTGGCATTCTCTACACCATTTTTCAACGTGGCACGAAGTCGATCCCAATAAAATCGCTCTCGTGTTTTGCTGAAAGTTTTCATGACTCCAAACTGCCCTCCATTTGCGCTGTCATGAGTCTCTCGCAGAACTTCTGGAATTCTACTCTTTGGGAGAATTCCATCGACAGGAACTTCCATTATCACTCTCCCATCTACGGTATAGAACACCGTCCTTAAGATGTAAGGAGTCCCAAAGAGCCCAGTATCGTTTCGTTGCAGGAATCTTCGGAGCGATTTCTTGCCAAGGTGGTCGATCCGCCGAATTTAGTTTCTTCTCCAAAATCGGTTTAATATTAGGATTTTCTAGCTGTGCCTTTTGGATCTCACATGAAGACCAGGGATCTACAGATGTCGTTGTTAAAACTTTCACGGAAATATCTATCTCCATTCCGAACTTTTTCTCTGCATTCGTACAATGTTTGCAGCTTTCTGTACAGGGTCTTCGAGAGAGGGCATCTGCATTTACGTGAGAGGTCCCTTTGCGATGCTGGATTTCGAAATCATACTCATGAAGTCTTTGGATACAGCGAGCTATCTGTCCCTCAGGTTCCTTAAAATTCAAAAGGCATCTTAAGGAAGCATGCTCAGTTTGCAGAAGAAATTTCCGTCCATAGAGGTAGTGATGGAAATGCTCTATAGATTTAACAAAGACCAGTAATTCTTTACGCGTGACACAATAATTTCTTTCTGGCTTACCCAAGCTCTTGCTGAAGTAAGCGATGACACGTTCTTCGTTTCTAATATTCTGGGACAGCACGGCTCCTATTCCTTCATTACTAGCATCCGTATCCAAAATGAAATCTTTGTCAGTCCGGGGGTAGGTCAAAATAGGAGAAGATGTCAAAGAATGCTTTAAACTATTGAAAGATTTCTCACATTCTTCTGTCCAATTAAAATTTGATTTAGCTTCAGCTAATTTATGTAGAGGTCTTGCTATTGTGGAGAAGCTTTTCACAAAACGACGATAGTAGGTGCACAGTCCAAGGAAACTTCGGAGATCAAGTACCGTCTCTGGACGAGGCCAATCAACTACTGCCTTTATTTTCTCTGTATCGGTTTTAACTCCTTCTGCTGAAATAACGTGTCCGAGGTAAGGAACCTCCTTTTGGAAAAACCTGCATTTCTTGAGATTTAACTTTAGGTTGGCTTTTTGTAGCCTGTGGAATACTTTACGAAGGTTATTTAGATGTTCTTCAAATGTTCGCCCTACTATTATAATGTCATCTAGATACACTAAGCAGGCTTCAGACGATAGTCCAAGTAACACTGTCTCCATCAGTCTTTCAAATGTTGCTGGGGCGTTACAAAGTCCGAAAGGCATTACCTTAAATTGCCAAAGTCCATGTCCGGTGGTGAAGGCTGTCTTCTCTCTATCTTCAGGTCGGATCTCAATTTGCCAGTATCCATCCATTTGACTTCCATTCAAAGCATCCAGAGTGTCGTCTATTCGTGGTAGGGGATAACTGTTCTTCTTCGTAATTTCGTTCAGTTTCCTGTAATCAACACAGAATCGTGTTGATCCATCTTTCTTTTTAACAAGCACAATAGGCGAAGCCCAAGGGCCTGATGATTCCTAAATTATCCCATTGTCAGCCATTTCTTTAACTAGATGATCTGCTTCTTCCTTCCTTGCAAGAGGCAAACGTCTTCGGTATTGCTTGATTGATGGATGGTCACCTGTATTAATTCTATGTTGTGTCATATTGCAACGGCCGACATCAGCGTCACCGGTCGAAAACAAGTTCTGAAATTCATTGAGTAACTTCCTTGCTGCTGTTCTTTGTTCTTCATTAAGTATTTGAAAATTCTCCGAGGTTGACGGTAGATGTTGTGCTCCAGAAAATTCTTGAGGACGAGCGACGATATCCACCACTGGTTCACAGGTCGCAATAACATCTCTTTTGTCCTGAATCTTGGGTTTATTGTTTACATTCAGAACTCTGACGGGAATGGCTTCCATTTCTAAATCAACGAGTGTGGCTGCCACAAGAACACCTTTCTGGGAGGTTTGGCTAGGAAAGTCCGTTACGGCATACCTGAACTGTCCAGGAACTTCGGGAACTCCCTGGATAAGACATTCTGATCTTGCTGGTATTATAGTTCTCTTTTTGGCCAATACGGAGCACGACTTTGAATGCTGTACGCTGGCTGAAAACAAAGGAATTTACTCTCCTCCTATCCGTATCTCGTTCTTCCCCAGGTCTACTGTAAAGTTAAATTTTTGAAGGAAATCCAGGCCGAGAATACAGGGATCAGTGATGTCAGCTACGTAGATTTTGTGATAAAATTTTCTTGAGCCGCATTCAAGGGATGCTGTTTTCTCACCAGTAGCGGTCTTTAAAGAAATGTTAGGCGCCGTGTAAATAAGCTGTTCCTTCAATTTTTGTGCCAAGTCTGTTCTTAAAAGAGTAACGTTTGCACCTGTATCCACCAACATCAAACACTGGATACCACAAATAGATCCCTCTAAGTAGAGTCCATTTTTCTTTCCGCTAAGTGAGGAGACTCTCGGTCCTTCTTCAGGGGCTCTATTCAGAGAAGGCAGCCTTCGCCCCGCAAGACAGCCGTGTGTTAGTTTTCCTGGTTTGAAGTAATCGCCCGGCACTCCCTCTGCACGTGCCCCTTCTTGTTGCACTTCCAGCAAGTCACGTTCGAGTTTCGCCAAGGAATGTTCTTCTTTCCAGCAACACTACTGTTTAATAACTTTTCCATCCTGTTAAAAAGAGATTCAAATTTATCATCCCGTTATCTACTGGTGTTATCCTCAATCTCCATTGATCTGACGTGTCCAGAAGTCTTCGACACAATTCTCGCAACCTCATATTTCATGCTATATGCTTAGAGCTGATTTCAAGTCCTTAGCATCCATCAACCTCGTTGAATGCTGCGTGTCTTCGTCCCTGATGCGTCGATGAAGTACTCAGCTGCTAGACTTTCCCGAACATCTAGAGGGCACTCAGCGTACGCCAGGCTCATTAGTCGTTCCACATCGGCGGCCAATACTTGAAGGCTTTCTTCCGGCTTCTGTCGTCTTGTCTTAGTTCGGTTCTAAAAAATTGCGTCAGGTGGCTGTCTCCAAATCTGGATTCCACAGCTTTTTCGATGGTCGTTAAGTCTGTCAATGTATCAGCTGGAATTCCTTGAAGAACTTCCGCTGCTGTTCCTCGGAGCGATGCCACAAGTTGACTGGCTTTCACAAGATTCATCCATCTATTTGTAGAGCTCACAACATCAAACTGAGTCTTAAAAACTGTCCATTACGTTAGCCCGTCGAATGTCAAGGGTTTAACTGTCGGCCGGGGATACATGAATTCTGGATTTGCCGGAAAATTGTTTGGTCTAGTTTCAAGATCACTAAGTCCTCTCTCTAGGTCACTCATCTTTTCTTGAACTTCGCTTTTCACTTCCTCGATTTTCATATGAACCTATCCTTCAACTTCTTCAATCTTTCCTTTCACACCTTGGACTTCCTCTTCCATTCTTCCTATGCATCCATCAACGTGATCCTTGATTCCTTCCACTTGACTTTCGACGTGAGTTCTCATCTCTTCTTTGCCAGCTCGGATTAGATATTTCATTTCTTCTTGAACTTGCTCCATTCTCTCCTGTCCAGCTTCCATTTTCTTTTCCAATCCGGCTTTCATCTCTTCTTGTCCAGCTTTCATCTCCTTCATCATGGCTAGCAACATTTCGAATTTTTCATCCATTGCTCTGATCAAAGGCATAGACAGGAAAATCTAGACCCCACTTCTGACACCAAATGTAAAGAAATTGCCTTGTGGGTTATGTGAATGCAATCCAATAAGCAGGATTAAAAAAATAAAGTTCTTTATTTTACAAATATTTCAAGCAAAGAAACGTAGCACAAATATTAACACAGCACTAGTAAAAATTCACAACAGAGACTACCAATAAATCTCAACACAGCGATCAAATGTTTCTTGTTAACTCACCAGCTTGCTTGCTGATCAAATTCCAACTGACTCTTCTTGGCTTAAGAGCTTGCCTTTATACTTTTCAACAGGAAGAGACTTCATTACGTAGGAAGTGACGTAATCTCTAGAAAGTTCATGAAACCAGTAGAAATAGCTTGAAAGTTCGAGTTCCTTCTAGAAAATTCTCTTTGTCGCCAAAGTCGCCACCTTTGTCGCCAAGGTTGCCACATTTATCGCCAAGTCGCCAAGATTAGCATCTCAGGGAAACGACTTTATAGCTTTGTAACACTATTGTTGATCTCAGGCATAATAATAATTTAACTTCTGTAGAAACTTACGATTTCAGTGATCTACTCATCAGTAGTTCCCTCTATAAGCTTCGCGAGATTATAGATTCTTATTATAATGATTATAATAACATTTTAAATGTTTCCTTAGAGTTTTTGGGATAAAATTTGTAATTTGTGTGTTTTTCCATTCAATGAAAAAATCAAGGCAGATGGAAAAATATTGGAGATTTTCAAACAAAATCTGCAATGCTTCTAAGTAGCTGGTTGAGTAGAAAAGAAAGAGAAGTGTGAAAAAATCGGCCTGAATTTTGGACCCTTTGACATGGTATTTTTTAATTGAGAATTTTCTATTATATGTATATTTCCAGTAACAATATAGGCAGAAGCTTTATCCAAGAATTGCAAAAAATTATCGTTATTACAAAAATATTTTGCTGTTTGTCTAAGCTTTACAATGTCGCTTGAATATTCACTGTAATTAAAAACCTTTGCCAAAAGGTATGTCGAATTTATAAGTTTTTGTGAAAAGGTGTTTTTAATTAGGAAAAACTGACGAACACTTTCGAAAATGGAAGAATACGGAATTTTATCAAAAATAGGATGCTGGAAACTAAAGGTAAAATAATCTTTTTAATGAGTTATTTATTTGGAATTTTCGATAGCCGTTGCTTTATAAGATCAACAATGAGAATTATTAAATGCAAATTGTCTGTCTTATAAATCAAAGCTTGAAAAGAAATCTAAAAGTAAACTAGATTTTAAAGAAAAAATAAAATTCTTAACAAGTAGCTATAAATAGGTGCTTGTGAAAGGAAGTTCTATTGTCTTTAAATCCCCAAATAAGTCGGTTCCACTGAAGATCCGCCGTGTATGGGGCCTGTTACACGCTAAATCATACGTAGTGGTCAAAAGTCCTCCCGTTGGTGTGGCGTGGAAGTTTGGAGAGGGGGTGCCAGCTCAGGTGTCGTCCTCGTCATCTGACCGCGGTTCAAAATTACGAGGTGCGTCCCCAAATAGCCCACGTGTTTCTTCAAAACGGGACGTTAATATAACTAAATCAAATCAAATCAAGCCCTCTCTCGAAGACCCTGTAAAGAGAGCTGCAAACATTGCACGAATGCTGAGAAAAAGTTCGGATTGGAAACAGATATTTCCATGACATTTTTAACAACTGAGGATCCATGGTCTTCAAGTGAGACCCAGAAAGCACAACTGGAAGATCCTGATATTAGGCCAATTCTAGAGAAGAAACTAAATTCGGAAGATCGACCATCTTGGCATGAAATCTCTCCGGAGAGTCCTGCAACAAAATGATATTGGGCTCTTTGGGACTCCTTACACCTTAAGGTTGGTGTTCTATATCGTAAGTGGGAAAGTGATGATGGAAGCTCTTGACGTTGGAAACTAATTCTCCCGACAAGCTCAGAATTCAAGAAGTTCTGCGAGAGACTCATGACAGCGCAAGTGAATGCCATTTTGGAGTCATGAAAACATTGAGCAAAACTCGAGAGCGATTTTATTGGGATCGACTGCGCGGAGACGTCGAAAAATGGTGCAGAGAATGCCACGCTTGCGGAACCCGAAAAGGAACCAAAACAAGAACTAAAGGACGCTTACAGCGCTATAATGTGGATGCACCTTTCGAAAGAATGGCTTTGGATATTTTAGTACCTTTTCCTGTAACGACAAAGGGCGATCGGTATGCCCTAGTACTGATGGATAATTCTACTAAGTGGCCTGAAGCAGTCCCCATTCCAGATCAGGAAGCCTCGACACTAGCCGAGGAACTTGTTCGAACCTAGACATCGCGTTATGGCGTACCTACGATATTACATTCGGATCAAGGTACAGATTTTAATTCCGCGCTCTTTACTGAGCTTTGCAAACTTTTAGGAATTCTGAAGACATGGCGTTACATCCTGAATCCGATGGCATGGTCGAGAGGTTAAATCGAACGATTTTAAATCATCTGTCTTTAGTTGTTTCGAAGAATCAAAATGACTGGGATTCATATTTGCCACTCTTTCTCTTGGCCTATAGGAGCGCGGACCATGAAGCGACCGGATTCCCTCCTTCACAGATGATTTGTGGTCGGACACTGCGATTGCCTTGTGATGTCCTCTTTGGACGACCGAGTGATACGCCTTCCTCGCCGAATGAATACCTGAATAATTTAGAAGCACGTTTGGAAAGCGTACATGAGTTTGCCAGAGAGCGAATTTAATTGGCTAGTTAACGAATGAAGACTCTCTACGACTCCGGAGTTACAGACTATCATTTTAAGGAGGGAGATCAAATATAGATGTATAATCCGAAGCGATGGGGGGGGGGGGCGGAGCCCGAAACTGCAACAGAAATGGGAAGGACCTTATACTATCGTCAAGAGACTGAACGATGTTATCTATAGAGTTCAGAGGTCGCCTAACGCCAAGCCAAAAGTCATTCACATTAATCGGCTAGCTTCCTACCGGCCACTGATCATAGCTCTATGTTATGAAACTGCCGGGACGTGCAGTCTTTGAAGAGGGGAGCAGTGCTACAAAGATATAGTGTCGCTTTCCTGCCTCGCTAGTCTTATAGTTGGGGAGGGAGGTTTACAGGGGTAAGCATGGAGTGACGAGCAGGGGCCATTCCGGGACCCTTGACCTGAGCGATGAACTTGGCGGCAAATCGATGATTCCAGAAAATGCGACACTTTTCTCGATATTTCTATTAGGAAAGAAAATACGCTCGAATGTACGAGAAAACTCCATGTGACGCCACGACCTGTCGGGGAGAGTATATAAGTGCCGCACTTGGATCAGAGAGCAGTGTGTGTTGATCGACTGGAACGACTTTGGAGAGTTTCGTTTTCATAGCGAACTAGAAAGCCTGTGAGCTGAGCGCTATTGAAAGTGGTGTTATTGTCATTATTAGTGATTTGCTGACTGTTTGTGTTGCTAAATCTGCAAGTGCTGAACTGTTATTTCCTGTGAATTGTTGTCTGTTTGTGTTGCTAATCTGTACACTTTCTATTGTTCCTGTTACCTGTGCTGCGTGTTTTCCTCCATATTTGTGAATAAACCTTAATTCTACAATATCCTGAGTGCTGGACTGTTTACATCATACACCCACAGAACGATTTTTGTAACGATATCTATTTTTAAAGTATTTTGGCAATCAATAATTAAATCCAGAAAATTTCAAGTATCTTTCAACCTATGCAAGTTACCCCTTGCTGGAAAGCTCTCGTCATTCTTCCACTCTCTTTCATTCTTGCTTTTCTAATCCTTATGAAAATAGATGGCGAAATGTTCTTTTTCTTATATCTCCGGATTAAAGAAATCCACCTTTGCTTTCCGTCTTGCCGCCGGGCTTTTTTTTTGAGTATGTATGTATTTATATTCGTTTTTCATTGTTCTTTAGACACCCTCAGAATGTTTGACTGACCGGGGCTAAATTCGGCACAATGATGGATTAGCTAAGGCCGTAAAATGTTTTTACAATTCGAATAAGTAGTAATTTCGGGCATTTTTGGCGTATTTTCTTTTTCTAAATTTTTATTCAAATACGCACAAGAAGTAAAGTTATGCTTCCAGTGTTTTAATTTATCAGTTCTTGCATTTTTTCTTTTTTTTTATTTCTCTTTATTTATTAACCTTTTTGAGCCGTATTACAGGAATTTAATTCTTGCATTTTCCCCCAATTTTATTTTATTGTATTTTATTTTATTTACATTTATTTCTCTTTATACATTATTCCTTTTGAGAAGGAAGTTGTTTAGAATAAAAAGTTATATTCTTTCTTTTGCAAAAAATTTTCTTCGTTCGAGAGAAAATTTTATGCTAACTTGTTTCAATTAATAAACACCCGAAAATTCGTTTTCTTGTGTTTTTTCCCTCTCTCTCTTTGTCTTTTGAGATTTCATTTTGCAACGTATATTTTTATTACGATTTTACTTTTCTTAAGAAATTTTGAGTTTATATATTTAATTTAGGAACTCCAGGAAAATTCTCTATCGTATAATTGTTCATTTTACTGTTGTATTAGTTATTATTCGGTATATTGTTTTAAAGCTCAGAATAAATATTCTTCTTCCAAACTTTTCACGTTTTAATTCAAACCATACTGTTATAATGCAATAAAAATCTAGAATTGAAAGTTTTAATGTACCAAGAAAGGACTTAAAGGAGATTACGTTTGTTGGGGAAATTTGGTAACAATATATGTAGAAAAAAAAAGTTTGCGGGCATATTAAAAAAATATAAATCCCGAGCAACGAGGGGTTATCCGCTAGTTAAATCTAATTTTTAAGTATTTTTCCTGTTCTTCAAAGCATTAGGTTAATTTTTTATAACATTTATACAGTGATTTAGATATTTTATAATGTTTCGAAACTGATGATTTGTTGCTTTTACATTGGGTCATCGGTAGATATTAAATTCAAAACAATTGATATTTTAAAATCTTCTACTCTGAAAACATTCTTAAAAATAAGTAAAGAATAGGTAAAGAAAGCAACATAAATTTTATTTTTCATCAAATTGCTAGTTTTCAATCTTGTTATGTAATGGAAGGAAAATTTGAATAGTTATGCTTTCCATTTTGCTTACTAAACAGAGAGGAAACACAATATTCAGTTGGGAAACAGCTTGATGCGACAGGCGATTAGTAATTAATATTTCAACATAGGCAAAAGACTTTTAATATAATTTGCTTTATTTAAAATTCTTCAATTTATTTAAGTGTTGTTCTGAGGACTCACTTCTATAGCACATTCATAGATAATACAGTTTCCGATTTTTTTCCAAATGTTCGATATCTTGTTATTCTTTCAATATTTTACTATCTTCAATCTTCATGTCAGTTCACTATTGAATCAATCTAGTTTTGTTGTGAGGTAGAATGAGTAAGCTAGTATTGTAGTAAGTTTGGAAGGTGTGAGGCCGAATTAAGTGTCGTCTTCGTGATTTGACCAAGGTTCAAATTTTCAAATCTTTGACAAGAAAGCAGTAGTGTGACTTCAAAACTATCAAAATTTCTCTAATGTTAACAGAGAAATGACTAAAAATATTTCTAGAAAAATAAGAACTTAATTATAAATGTCAAAAAATGTTATACAAATATTAGAAAGTCTATTGCGTTCACAAAATAAATATGCATCTTGAAAATTATATTTGCATTTCAGACAAAAGTACTTTCATACTTTGGTCTAAATAAAAAAATCGTTTTATTTAAAAAACATTTTTCTATTGCCAAGAAAAACATTTCAGGGGCAGTTGTTTTCAAGAAGGTTGGATATGGTAATTTTAATAACCTTTAGAATAAACATCTGGCATCCTTCGTATTCAGCTGCAAATGATGTTTAACAAAAGTCATGATTTTCCGAAAATGCATATATTTTTGAAATCTTTGAAGAAATTCTAAAAGCTCTTTTATTATTTTGCTTATTATGTTTTCCATCGTCTATTAATAAAATTGCTTCACGATAACTCTAACCACTGGAAAATACAAAAAAAGTGTGGAGAGTCTTACAAACAGTTAGGAACAAATATTTTGATAACATTTTCTGATTATATAGGAAACATTCTGAAAACAAGTGATAAAAAAATGTAAAATTCAAATTCATGCATGACAGACTATAATGGAAACTCAGATTCAAATTATTTCTATTTCCATAGCTCTGCTGCGTTGCTTTAGGGGTGATGATTCCATACAGAAGAAATGAGATAAACATGTTTATATGAAGAAATGTCAATATTTGAACACCGGAATCTTTGCTTCGTATTGTGCGAAAGTTCATTATATTCAAAGGAAATTATCTTTAAAAATCTGTGTGCAAGTCGCTTCTTTTTTAATTATTCGGAATAATTACAGCAATAGAAGAGGCTTTGTATTAGATAACTCAGAGGCTTTAAATGAAGGTAAAATGTTTTCTTCAAAATATTACTTCTTCATTGAGAAGTGATACATCGATTATATTTTTGTCCTATAACTCAATATTTAATAAGTTCTAAGATATTCATTAACTTCTGCTTAAAAATAAAGACTGATTTTCTGTCAGTTGCTACCTTGGTTCGGTTGCCGTAATGACATCAGGCACGGGGCATGGGGTGGCGTTCTGTCAGTTGCTACTTTTATCACATATCCATGCAACTGTTCAATAATCGGAATGGTTATAAGTACAGGCGTTCTGTCATTTGTTGTATCTTCAATGTTGACTTGTGTGAATTTTGGTAGGTCTAGGTGAAACATTGTGTCCAGGCGAACATACATTCGCGTGCATAGGCATACATACATTCGCGTTTCTCAATAATAGTTTAATTGATGATTAAAAAATTAAATGATTATTAAAATCCGAATTAAAGCCAAATTATTAGGTGTTTCATAAGTACGAATATGAGTCATTCCGAAAATCTTTATTTTATACTTAGATATTAATTCAAATTTCATCATCGTTAAACATCTACAGGAGGGAAACAAATGATTACCCTGATTTTACAACATTCTTACTCTTTAGTGATTGTTCAGATTTTGACTTTCTTTAGCAGATACATTGGACCATTTATAAAGTTTTTCCTTGAGTCCGAAATTAATATGCAGGTGCACTTCTGTAGTTTAATCTGAAAACATGGCTTCAGTACAAGGAAAAGGACAGTGTGTCGTGTGGTTGGCTGAGAAGAAATCGCCGAAAACGGTAAAATGGAAGTTTCGAACTCGCTATGAAGCAAACAACCGCCAAATGATAAAATTTTGGTTTTAAAAATATTCAGAAACAGGCATAGTCGAAAAGAGTAATAAAGTGCTGGACGACCAACAGCATCTACGTAGACTGTTGAAAACATTCGTGTAGCCTTAAATGCATTACCAACAAAATATCCAATCAGTGAAGGGTTTGAAAAAACCATTAAATTATATAGCTTTGAAAATTGTTCAGAAGCTCGTGAAGGGCATCTGATGAACATTCTAAAAGTTTCCGGTCATGGGGGTGAGCTCGTGGCGCCATCTTGGATTTCATCCCCCTTTTTGAGTTTTTCCTGAATATCTCTAAAACTATTCAGTTTTCATATAAAAATTTATTCAACAAATTAAAGAGCGTAACATGCTCCACAAATTCTTTTTTTTTTTAGTTTTCTTCCAGCTTTAATATTTTCCCAGATAATGGATCTCAAACTTCGCCACCATCTTGGATTTCCTTCCCCTTTTTCAGTTTTTCTTGAATATCTCGAAACCTATCCAATATTCAAATTACATATGATTTAACAAATTAAAGAGGGTACCATTTCCTATAAATGGATTCTTTGATGTTTCTTCAAGCTTTAATAGTTTTTAAGATAATTGATCTCAAAGTGAATAAATTTGTAAAAAATCTTAGTTCATAGTCCAGTCAACGAAGGGTTTGAAAAGAAACCAAAATCTTATACTTTTGAAAATTGATTCACATGTTCGTGAGAAGCTTCTGATGAAGGTACTGAGTCTCCGGTCCTCGCGCCGTCATCTTTGATTTCACCCCCCTTTTTCAGTTTTTCATGAATATCTCGTAAATTATCCAATTTTTAAATTACAATTGATTTAAAAAATTAAAGAGCGGAAAATACCCTACAAATACATACTTTTACTTTTCTTCCAGCTTTAATAGTTTCCCAGATAATGGGTCTCAAAAGTTGCCGCAATCTTAGATTTCATCCTCCTTTTTTAGTTTCTCTTGAATATCTCGAAATTTTTCAAATTACATGTAATCAGCAAATTAAAAGCGTACAATTCCCTACAAATGCATGCTTTTAATTTTTGTTTTCGCTCTAATAGTTTCCGAGATAATGGATTTCAAAATTTGCTACCTATTTTATACAAACTTTTTTAGTTTTTCTTAAATATCGTAAAACTATTGAAGCTAGAAAAAAATGTAGGCATGCATTTGTTGGGAATTTCACGATAATTAATTTGTTGTATTATATGTAATTTGAAAATCAAATAGTTACCGAGATTTTCAAGGAAAACTAAAAAAAGGGGTATGCCAAGATGGTGGCAAATTTTGAGACCCATTATCTCAGAAACTGTTAAAGCTAATACAAAAATAAAAAAAATAAGTTAGTAGGTATTTTTACGCTCTTTAATTTTCTGATTACATTTAATTTGAAAACTGAATAGATTTCGAGATATTCAAAAAAAAAAAAAGGGATGAAATCCAAGATGGCGAAAAAGTAAGAAACCCGTTTTCTCGAAAACTATTAAAGCTAGAAGAAAAACTAAAAGTATGTGTACCAGTTTTTAAAACCATACGATTTAATATTTTTCAAACCCTTCATTGACTGGACTGTCAACTAAGATTTTTACAAATTCATCCACTTTCAGATCAATTATCACAAAAACTATTAAAGCTTGAAGAAAAATCAAAGGACCCATTTGCAGGAAACGGTAAGCTCTTTAATTTGTTGAATCATATGTAATTTGAATATTGAATAGTTTTCGAGATATTTAAGAAAAACTAAAAAAGGGGGATAAAATCCAAGATGACGGCAACCTTTGAGACATTTTATCTGGGAAGCTATTAAAGCTGGAAGCAAAATAAAAATATGTACTTTTAGGGAATTTTACTCTCTTTAATTTGTTAAATCAATTATAATTTGAAAATTGAATTTTTTCGAGATAATCAGAAAAAATTAAAAATGGGGCGATGAAATCCAAGATGGCGACACGAGTTTCCACCAGGGTCGGGGACTTTTACCATGTTCAACAAAAGACCCTCGAGAACATTTGTACCAATTTTCAAAACTATATGATTTTATGTTTTTCTCACCCCCATTTTGGACCTTTGTTGACTGGACAAAAAATCACTGCGGAAAGGTGCACGTCAGCTCCAGATCCTGAAGAGCACAGTACACAAGGTACTGGGAACACAGTTAAAATTACATGCATACAAAGTACAAATTGGTGAAGAACTGAAACCACAGGACTACGTTGCCCACGCACAGTTTGTGATCAGTATACTTCAGAAATTAGATGAGGATGTTAATTTCCTGCAACAGATAGCATTTTCTAATGAAGCAACTTTTCACATGGGTGATTATATCAATCGACATAAGGTGCAAATTTGTTGCTCTGAGAAGCCAAAAACTGCGAGATCACACATTCTAGACAGTCCCAAGGCGAATGTGTGGTGTCTATTACGGCATAACAAAATTATTAGTACATTCTTCTATCATGAAAAAACTGTGGATGGCAATGTGTATGCATATATGCTTGAAATTTATGCATCAACCTATTTGCAGGACATGGAGCCCCAAGTTGTTGTTTTTTTCAACAAAAATGAGACACCATCACACTGGGCAACGTTTTCACGAGAGCTACTAAACAGTCACTTTCCAAATCGTTGGACTGGTCGAGGCGGCCCAATTCCTTGACCACCGCGATCTCTAGGCATTACCCCATTTTACTTCTTTCTTTGGGGATACGTTAAAGATCGGTATTTGCGAGAAAGAATCAGACTAGCAATTCTGAGTGTGACTTCTCAAATGCTAGAAAATGCGTAGCAGGAGATAGGCTACAGGTTCGACATTTTGCGTGTGACTCGCGGAGCTCATATCGAGTGTCTTAAATAACACTTGATCAACTTTTGTATGTCTCTGCAAAATATGATACTTGTAATAAAATTATAAGCATTTTAAATCAGAGTAATAATTTGTGTCCACCCTGTATTTAATGGCATTAATCATTTGAGTAGTGTCGATTACTTTTGCCTCAAACTAACACTTTACATTTGAATGTGAGAATTCAATAAAACCCTATAATGTTTGGATTTCAAATTTTAAATATGGAATGTAATTGAGGTAAATAAACCTCAATAGCAGGAGAAAAATGTCAGTGTTATAATCTGTATAGTAATATTCTGTGTCTAATTTTTAAAAAAGAAACATGATTCACTTATACACATTAATATTATATTAATATTAAAATACATATAACCTCTATAGCTACCAAAACTAATTTATTAAAGTTAAGAAATATTTCTTAAATTTGTGAAATCCTGAAATTATTCTGCAAAAATTTATTTGTCAGAACATCTTTTTTTGAAATTTTAAATAATTAGAAGTTATCCAAAATTTTGGTGAACTTAGGAGATAATAAAGGAAAATCGGATTTTTCCCAAAAGCGAAAACAAAAAAAAAGTTCGTTATATCCCTCTTAACATTTAGATAATTACAATTCAGTTAATATCGTTCAGTTAATAATTTTATGAATGTAAATATTCAAGTTCAATAAATTTTATTAAATTTCATGGCCTTTTGGAAGCTTTTCATTTGCTATTATTGATTGACTGCACTTGAATTGTTTCCTCTTCGCTGTCTAGAATTTGGCGGATCAAAGTTAAACATTTCCATACGGATCTGTAGAAAGTGATCCTGGAAGTTTTTTCTCTGAACAGTGAAATATTTAGAATCTGAACTGGAGTGATTCTACTCAGGCTCAAATGATGCCAAAGCCAAGTTACTGTTAAACAGACGGACATGTTTCAAGTATTGAGGATTCGATGTCTTTAACTCTTCAAACTGAGGACAGATAGGGAGTTTTTTTAAATCTGGAACTTGGTACACTCATTTAGAAATGCGCCAAGCCACGAAAGCTAATGCACGCAATGAGGTGAAGCGATCTTGGCGCCGTTTTAAGAGCGTGTACCAAGTTCCAGATTTAAAATGGGAATTTTTACATTAAAACCATTGTTGTGAACTGGTTCAATCCGTAATCACTGTCGTCTTTTTGAATTATTTAGTAAGATATATTAGTTAATTTAACTTAGAACACCTACAAATAAATTCGGGCTTTTCAGTTATAACTACATCACTTGGCATTTTTCTAAACTTTGGCGAATTTTCTTGGAGCTGGAGACCAGTTTGGCTAAGCTTCTTTCCTTACACTAGTTGTATTTTTAACAATTTCTCATTTTTGTTACTATACGACATTTAATTTCAATGCGTACAAAAAATTTCTGACTTTCAACATTAAAATTTGGACTTAATGGACATTCTACGGCTTAGCTAGCAGTGGGTTAGTTTTGTTTAGTTATATTAACGTCCCGTTTTGAAGCCACACGAGGGCTATTTTGGGACGGACCTCTTAATTTTGAACGACAGAACAGACGAAAACGACACCTGAGCTGGCACACTCTCTCAAAACTTCCGCACCACGCCAGCGGGAGGACACCCTACACATGATTTAGCGTGCAACAGGCCCAATGCACGACGGATCTTCAGTGGCATCGTGTTTCGAGCCTGGAACCCTCCGGCCCGAAAACCGAGACCTTACCACTTGGCTATCGTAGCTTTTCGATAGCTGTGGGATCGGAACTCTAGTAGATTCGCTGAAATTGATGATTTTATACGCAACCCTAGTATTGCGACAAAATTCGAGTAGAAAAAAACAAGCCAGACACAGACGAATATGTGCCAGTGGCGACACATTGAGGAGGCGAAGGAAACATCTGCCCCTCCAACTTTTTGAGACAAAAATTAAATTTTTATTGCAGCTTATCTGCCGAAAACTAGTAATAAAAAAATCAATAGTATCTGGGAAAACTAGTTAATTTTGCTTACCGCTAAGGTAGAGGGTGTAAGAAAAAAAACATAGGGTGAAATTTAGAATTTTTTAAAAATGAAGCTTTAGATCTTTCCGAATATACATGCTTTTTTTACGAAAATGCAGTTTAGTATTGTAACGTAAGTGTGGTATGGTAAGTAAGAAACGCATTCGATGGATACACAGTACAGTCCACCCTCGCTGTAAGGGGAATTTTACTTTCCTTGTCATTTCGGCCAGTTGAGAAAAAAATGGATTGTGATTCTGATTATGTGTGATGAAGTAACTGTTAGTATATAGTTAGAGATCCCATAATTGATATTCGATGTAATAAAAATTTGATGGCTATTTCATTACAAGAGTTCTTTCTGTAAAAATGAGACGCGTAGAAACACACAGTACATCATATATTGGTGATGTGGCCGCTCGTAGCTTTCTGCAATCTGTCCACTTGAACTATTACTGACTTTAGTTTGGGAGAAGACAAAACACAATTAATACGGTATCTAGACGGTTGAATCTAATTTAAAATGCATATGGCAGAGTTTTACATGATAATAGCCCTTGTTCTCTAATTGATTATCATGTTTTGAAAGAAAAAAGGAACTCTAAAAAACGCATGAAATTTCGAGAGCAAAAATGTATATAAAGAATGATTTACACTCCATGCATGACTCTTAAGGTGTGTTATTAATTCTTTCGTTTCTAAGTAAAGGGGAATTCATTACTTTACAACAGAAATTACATTTATGGTTCATAACAATCAGTTAAAAATCTGAATCAATTGGAACTTTTTCAAAATAATTATAATAAATAAAATTAATTATAATAAATAAATTACTTTCAAATCTTTCGATATGAAAAAGTTGTAAATTTCAAAATCTTTATGAAATTTGAAATTTTATATTTTTCTCACTAAATTAGTTTCATTAATATCCTTTTACCCATAAGAAAGGGATAATTTTATTCTATGAAATATAAATCTCACAAAAAGATGAGATATTATACCTATGAAAACTCATAAATTCTCTAAATACTAAAGAAACTCCAATTTTTTAATTCTTTCATTAAATTATTCCTCAAAAATTTTTCATTTGTACAGTTACGAAATATGCATTAACAATGCAGGAAGATGCAGCTTTACATTCTAACAATTATTTTCTTCTAATCATTTAAATACTTATTCATTGCCAGTTTTCAGATATAGCGCATTGAAGCCAAAGCATTTGTAATGGTTTTCTCATGTGTGGTTTTATATCCAAATTCAAAATAGATCCAGTTTGTCTTTTATGGTTTTATTTACACACACAACACCACTACGACACATATATATACAAGTAAAAATCACATGGCTTATAGCCGGATCAAAATCTACACCCGCTCGGGGGTAGGGTCAGAAAGAATCTGAGGACGAATCCCTGCGGGGGGTGGGGATGACAGTTCTACTTTTCCCTTTCTGGGGATTACTGTAGTCAAGTTGCCACATCCTCCCGCCCCGATGAAGGAATTCATCAAATACACATTTTAATATACAATTTCAAATTAACAAATATGAATCCAAATCCAAAATATAAATTCAATAAAATTTACGTTAGGAATACAGTGAATTTAAACATATTAAATTCAAAACAATTAATTACCGAAACTACAAATTACATTTCATACACAATAATAACAATAATTACAGTAAAACCAATTTCCAATAATCAATTAACTGTGCAACTTACTCATTCGACATAATTTCAAGGTTGTATAACAATTTAATAGGACGTTTCATTATACCTGTGGCTGTTCTAATAGTTGCAGATCTTACTTTGCCGTCACGTCCTTTGTGGACATCAGTGATCTTTCCTAGTCTCCACAGTTGTCTAGGAACCTTCTCCTCAACTAGTAACACTATATCGTTCACATTAAATTCAGTTTTTACATTTACATTTTTATTAAAATTTGCACCTTTTAACTGAAGAGGATATTCTTTCTTTTCCATTTCCAAAAATCGTTTAATATCCTTTCCCGATAAAGAAATCTTTTGATTAATTCCAATTTACCTTAAAATAATTCAGAAATTCTATTGCCTGACCAATTCGGTAAGACTGTTAAGGGTTTGAACATTTAACCACTATAGAAAATAGGACCTTAAAAATGAAATATACATAGTTAAAATTGAGTCAATTATTTTCAATTTCTGAAAACATAGATTTTTCACACACATATTTGACTTGAAAGAATACCCAAGGCGATTATAACAGGCAAAATACAAATTTATATTCCAGCAGAAAAGTATGTAAATAACGTTTACAGAATAGCAACATAATTAGAACACATTTGATCCCTGTAAACTTAAGATATCCCATATAATATATATACATAACCTTAGTTAATATGACTAGCAAATATCGTTAATCTTCTGGCTGAAAAACTTACAGTTTTCTGAAACAACACATACTAAATAACAAGAAGGTAACTAATAAAAAATGTGAATTCAGCTCTATGAGCATGATTTAAATACCAACTTATTTCTGTTAAATTCAAAATGTCTGACACATATATAGCAATGAATTTTTTTGAGTTCATAGTCATTTGCAAGGTCATCATTGCTTTCTGTCTTTCAACTGATTCTTTATCAGCAGTTAATGTCTTTCCCGTAGCTGGGATATCGAGCTCTAATAGCCACGATGGATCTGTCCACCAGGTTTCATCATTCATCAGATTATGAATGGTTATGCCACGAGTGAGCTTGCTTCCTGGGTTAGTTTTCCCGTCGCAGAAGTGCCAGTTCATGGGGTGAGTTTCCTCTTTAATTTCGTTCTCCTTATTTTGTACATAATATTTCCATAGTATTAAAACACTCTTGACCCGATGCAAGTAAATTTGTGAATCACTCCAAAAAGGGATGCTACCTTCCTTTATTAACGGAAATGTTTTTCTCAGGTAAACTCAAAGTCTAGCTAAAGCCACGGATCCCAGAAATTCTAGACGATGTAAGGTAACTGTCCTTAGAAGGGTCAATCGAGATTTAGAGACGATGAAATTTGTCTTAGCGTCGTTTGAATGTTTCATCCTAAAGTTATCTACCGAACAGTATACTTTATGGCTGCCGCCGGAAGATTTGTCCACTTCTAACAGCTCTGTTTTCATTACAGAGAAATGAGGATGAGGTACTACGACATCTTGCACAAAAGTCAATTCGTGGGGCCACTCCTTGAATTCTATGTCTGGGGGGAGTGGTTCATCCCAAGTAAAACCATTTTCCCACAGTTTTTGAATCAATAGCTTGATGCGAACTGTGAAAGGTGTCAGGATATCTAGTGGGTCACAGGGCACACCACAAGCACTTAATGCGGCTCCCTTTGTCGGAATCTTATCACTCAATTGTTGCAATAAGTTGAATGCAACTTTCAGAGTATCCTTTTTACTACCCCAAATTAATTCTAAATCCTTTAATGGGATATCAGAGTCTGACGATGATTCTCGACATTAGCGTACATTAGCGTACAGTTCATTCAACGCAGAAAAGGTCATTTTATATAAAAATGGCACGCGTTGCGTCCGAAGGATTCTGACTGCATGATCATCCAAAGTGAGATTTGTCCCTCCTTCCTCACCCCATAAAGTCCGCAAAAACTTACGTTCTTCCTCAAGAATTCCTAACTCTAAAAATTCTCCCTGAATATCTGCGCAAAATTCTATAGGGCAGAATCCAAATTTTAGGATAATTTTAAGCAAATCAGGATTGATATTGGGACTGCAATCTAAACGATTGTTAAGGGACATTTCTTTGTTCGCCTTGGATGAGGCATCATAACATATTCTTAGTTTAGTAGTTTCTTTTAATTCTTTAACTACTCCGCGATGAGGCATGAAACCTTTACTTACGTCATTTTTTGATACACAATTAATTTCTAACATAATATTATCTTCTAACTGTGAGTTATTAATATCCTTATATTTCGAACAAAAATTCTCATCCCGCTTAAACCCTTTATTTAAGCTAAATAGACGTTTCCTAGCAATTTCATAATTATCAATTAACCCTTTATGATTATCTTTCCATAATAATTTCGTTCCGTATCAGTTGTTTTCATTAGTTGCGTTTCGTTCAAACGCTTCTAGAATTTCTAAATCCGAATGGGGTATTTCCTTTTTTTGGATTTAAACCTATCACTTCCAATTCCGATAAATCCTTAACTCTATCACACTTTAATTCCTCGTTTATAACCCTTAAAAGATTGACATGCACTTCACCACAATTAGATTCTCTCTCACTTCCCTGAACGACAAACCCAAAGATGCTATCAGTAGCTACTAATAGTCTACTTAACCTTACATTCGTATCCTTTAGAACTTCCCAAAGGAAATCTGAACCAATTAGTACATTAACTTCTTCAGAATCCCCTTCGTCAGCCAACTCAATTCCCTTTTCAAAGGCCATATTTCTTACCCTTTCGGAGGGAACTTCAATCTCCCCTACTGTAATATCTTCAATCACTACCGCACTTATCTGAATTTTACGCGAGGGGTCTTTTCGGTTCAGTAAGGAGAGTTGGACCACATCGTAAATTTGTGGCTTCCCCATGTGGTTCGCAAACGTGTGGATAAGGAGACTTTCCCTTCTGATAACCTCTAACCTTAGCAATTCTCGGGTCTCCCTTTTGACGAAAGATCGGGTGGCGCCTCCATCACATAAACAACGCAGGGAGAGAATTTTCCCTTTCCTATTTTGGACACCTGCAATGAAGGTTTGTAAACATACCGAAATTTTTGGTTTCCCCTTATCATCCCTGCAGAGGAGGGAGCTCTCTGTCTGAGATTTCGTTTCTGTAGATTTTAAATCATTGCTACAATTTTCTTTAGCAGAACTAGAATTACATAATAAGGAATTATGGGATTTGTTGCAGTTTCTGCAAAGTTGATTCCTTTTCCAGCAAATTTTTGCGGTATGTCGGCGCCCTAGGCAGACAAAGCATCTGCCTTGATTTATCAAAACACCTTTCCTTTCGCTTGAGCTAAGCGGACATTCATAATCTTTATGGATTTCAGAGCAAAATATACAGTTTTGCCTTTCGGTAGTAGCGATTAATGTAGCTGCTGTTGAAAGAATCCGTTTTGGACTATAAGTCAGTTTAGTATCAGCATAATTACTGCTATTGAAAGGTTTGCGAACTGAAGCTTCTAATACATAATTCCTTTGATTCCCTAACAAAAGCGATGTTTCGCGGCATTCGATTTCTTTTCGCAAAAATTTTAATAAATCATTTATGTCAAATAGTTCATTCAGCTTCCGCTGTCTATTATATTGTAAATTTATCTCTTCAGGAATTTTTTGCAACACTATCGGACAGAGAAGATTACTATACGTATCAGCAGCAACACCTATGGACTCTAATGATCTAACTTGAATTTCCAATTCGTCATACATTTTTCTTAGCGCTGTTACATTAGAAACAGATTTGACGGATTCAAATCATTAACAATTTATTCATATGACATGAAATAACTAAATCTGACCGACCAAATCGCTCTTTAATCAATGCAATGGAAGAATCGTAATTTTGATCAGTTAAAGAGAACCCTGAAACTGCGGCTAGAGCTGTTCCCCGTAAATAGATTTTCAAATATGCAAATTTTTCTATTTTAGAGAGAGAATCATTCTTGTGTATAGCTACTTCAAACGAATTCCAAAAGTTAAGACACTCACTACAGTTTCCACTAAATATAGAAATATTCAAACGAGGTAATTTAATTACATTGTTTTCATTAACAACGCGCCTTTCTGGCGGTTCCAGTATATTACTATCATTATTATTTCTAGTTTCATTTCTCGGAATAACATTTAATACCTTTTCTAGTAATAATATACACCTCTCAATTTTCGTTCTACAAGAAATACCGTTTTTTCGATATTCATCACTAGCAATTAGTTCCCCTTCTAAATCGTTAAGATCAATAATTGCTTCGATTTCATTATCTAATTTCTTCAACTCATCAATTTTCTCAATTAACTGATTTTTTAAATCAAAAAGAGATTCTACTTTATTTACTTTAGTAAATCTTTCATTGATCGGCAATTCAATTGTACTTTCGATTTTGGTTACAAGTTTCGTAAACAACTGTCTAACAGTCGCTCTTTTAGATTTAGCCCTATCCATCTTTTACAAAACTTCAAAAAATAACTTATCGCTTAATTAGCGTATCAAATAAATAATTTGAGGGACCTACCTCAATCAGAAGAATCGCGCATCAGAATCCAATATTTCGAACACAAGTTGTTCCATGTACTAATTAATAGTACGAATCACGTCTTTGGTCACCAACATGTAATGGTTTTCTCATGCGTGGTTTTATATCCAAATTCACACACACAACATGTGTGTGTGAATTTGGTTTATTTACACACACAACACCACTACGACACATATATATACAAGTAAAAATCACATGGCTTATAGCCGGATCAAAATCTACACCCCCTCGGGGGTAGGGTCAGAAAGAATCTGAGGACGAATCCCTGCGGGGGTGGGGATGACAGTTCTACTTTTCCCTTTCTGGGGATTACTGTAGTCAAGTTGCCACAGCATTGTCAAGCTCTATTTTGTCTAGACTTTGACATGAGGGCATAATGAAGTTTATCTCCTCGAATAAACATTGTCGTCCAAAACAACTCCAAGGGAACCAAAAGACAAAAAGGAATAATAAAATGATTTTATGCCCTGGGATCATTAGAGTGGAAATAAATATATTGATAGGAACAACCAATTTTTATCTTTTATTAAGCTGACTTTCAAATAACCTGAGATTTCATTTCAATTTTGTATTTAGAGAAAAGTATTCAAAAATATTTACTTAAAATTTCATTTGTAAAATAGATTAGAATCTTTCAGAAGTTTCTAAAAATTTTATTATCCTTTGTTAAACGTTTCAGGAGAACAAAATTTGCATCAATTAATGCAGCAAGATACTTCAACCGAGATTGGAATTTAAACCCTCCCAACTGTTACTGCATCCCCCTCAAGTATAACTGATGATGACGATGGTGATATAGAGATGAATTTTCCTTGATAATAGGATAAATACCTACATTTTGTGAAATTAGGTCAGTAACGAAAAGAAAATAATTTTCCGATCATTTAATAGATGACTTTCTTCCTACTTAATATTTTTCGAAAGAAATTTATTCTTTTTCCGCAGAGGATCCACATTTCTTCTGAGTATGTAAAAATTGGACAAGAATATTTTGTCAGATTTTCGAAAAATCTTTTTCAGAATTTAAAATGTCAACGTGATTTTTTATTTAGAAAAGAAATGCTAATGGTTTTTCTTTTAAAACAGTTTAAAATCAAAGAAACATAATTTCAAATAACGTACCTTACACATTTGAGTAAAATTTCAATTCAGATCAAATGATAACATTTTTAGTTCAAAAAATTTAAATTTTTGGTTAAAAATCCTTTTTGGTTATTAAAAATTTTATATTTTTGTCATCTAAATCTTTGACCAAATTAACTTGTTCTGAGTTCCATTTCAATTTATCCACATAAAAAATGCAAAAATTAAAGAGACAAAATAGATTAAATGTATAGGCAAAAAATACAAAAAGAATCAATTGCATTTTCAGAGGAAAAGATGCTTATTTGTTTGAAAAATTACTTTTTATTGAAATAGCGTTGTTCTTTTCATTTTTATATTTGAATCTTAATAATTTTTTGCCTTAATTTTTTCCTACATTGGAGAACAGAAACATCTTTCTTAAACTAAAGCCACGAAGAACTAATTTAATTGTGGGCATTTAAAAAACAGGGTGTGTCAAAAATCCTTAACACATTTTAAAATTAAATATAAAATCGTGTAATTGGTGTAGAAGTGTGTTTTTTGCAATAAAATTCTTCTCATATTGTCAATTTGTTTTCCGCCAATAGAAAAGAATTCCTAGTTTTTCCCATAGATGTCTCTATATCTCAAATACAGCATAAAAATTCAAGTCAAGCAGAGTTACAGATAGTTTATATCATCACAAACACTTACAAATCATTCATCTTGTCCTTTACTATCTTTCAATGTGTCAGCCTTTTAGAAGCATAAACCACATGTAAACGGTGTTCTAATTGAATTCACGTGTCCGTTTCTATTGCTTGTGAAAGAAATTGGATTGAATCCGCAATCCGTGTTTTCAGGGCTTCAGTGTCAGCCACAAGGGAAGCGTTCACTTTGTTCTTGATAAAACACCAAAAGCAGGGCCGGCCGGGGGTGCGAACGGTGCGACCACACAAGGCCCCGCGCTTCTGAAAGGCACCGCCCCGATTACGGATTTTACAAAATGAAAATGCTTTTCCCCGATTTGTTTGTTTTTTCTCAACATACATATAAAACATTGCAGAAACAGGAAACTGTGAGTTATACGTTATGACGTCTTCGGGAAATGGCTTAAGTCGGTTTCAGGTGATAACATTCAATACATTCCTTGTTCCCGAGACAATTGCTTCAGGGACTTCTGTGGGGATCCACATCTGTTCCCTTAATGGCCAGCAATTAATCTTTCCCAGTGAAGCTTAAATAGATACCTCTAGATCAATTTTTTTTATCTTCGGCTTATATAGTTCTAAATTGAGCACTTCTATTCCCCTTGTGCCCAGCAGGATTGTTAAACGATGATGAATCACATAAGTCAAGGGGTTTCTCGTTTTTTTTGTAAAAAGTGTCGTTTTCCAGAATCTATGAATTCATTGTAAGTACTTACTAAAAGGTATTCTGTTAAATCTATCCATCCCACTATCAATCCATCGCGGACCACACTTTGTAGTGCCCCCTCACCTTCTCCTTATCTAGCTCTATGCTAAGCACATGTATTTATCTTGTGCCCAGTGGAACTGCTAAGTGATGATGAGGCACATATCACAGGGGTTTCTCTCTTTTCTTGTTAAGTGTGGTTTTCCAGCATCTATAAATTCATCGTAGGTACTTGTTAAAAGGTAGTCTGTTACACCTATCCCTCAGAGTTTAACCAAAAGCAGTGAATCTGAAATATTGAATTTGGAATATTATTTGGATTGTGTGAAACACTACGGACAACTCAATGACTCTTCTCGGAAGCTTAATTTTCAGTTGAATAGTTTCTTTACATTCAGAATATCAAGCGTACATTAAAATAAAATATTCTGCTTTTGTTCTTGCAGACAAATTTCAGGTATGCTATTTTTTATATCTTTTTTCATAGTTATTCATTAAACATTTCTTTTTATATTTCCAAAAAGAAAATTTTAATATTATAAGGAGCTATTAATTTTTAAAAAATGTAGTTTCTCCATTGTTTCTGTAGTACAATATTTTTGTTATTTGTTATTATTGAATACATTTCAGATAAAAGTTTTTTTTTTCTTAACAAAAGACAATTGGTGTTTCCTACTTCTTTTACATTGTTCAGTTTTCACTATAAAATGTTACTTATTTGGAATCTTTTTATTATTTAGGCAAACTATACATCAAAATCCTTTGGATAAATTTTAAAATATACGAAGCATTTTGAAGTTTGATTAAATTTAAATATCCTAAAAACGCAACTATCAGTAGGTTGCGCATAATTGTAGATAAGTTTGTGATCAGGTGATTATCTTTTTTTAGTTTTATCTTTTGGGTCTATTTGTTATTAAATATGAAGAAATAATGAGCTCAACTTTTAAGAATTCATTTCATAATCTAAGTTAAAAGAAAATCTCATTCATACGGTATGAAATTTTATTTCAATACTGTAATCGTAAATCGAATAAAAAATTGAAAGGTCGGGAGGAACTTTCTCTTTCAATTGACTGCACATTTAAAAATTGTTTAAAGTTTCTAGAACTTTCATGCTTTGAAACTCTAATTTTACCTATTTTCTCATTTTATAATTTTAATTTTAGCACTGAAAGTTTTCAAACTGAACAGTTTTTAATATCTCCTCACAAAAGCAGGAAGACAGCACACATTTCTACAACATGTGTTCGCAAAAAATAATTGATTTTTTTTATTTAAAAAGGAATGCTTGAATTCAATTATTATATTCAAATAACCGTTTCAAAATATTAATGTCAAATGATTTAATTTGCACTTTCATCAAATAATCGAATCCTCTTCAGACCCAATGACTGAGCAACCTCTGCATTATTTATTTATAAGTTTATCTGAGTTTATACTTTTCTCTCTGTCTGAAATATATTTACAGTAATTCGTATTTAGTATTGAATATTCAGTACGTTTCTGTCCTCGTTCTACAATAATGGAAGCAAATCAAAAAGTGTAAAAATATTTAACATTTCTTTTGTTCAAAAATTGCTATGGAGGATTTAAAATTTATACTTTCTTATGGTGAGAACGTTTTCCTAAATCTGAGAAATGCACTTTAGATACTTTCAGTAATTTCGGTGTCTGTTGCTAGCTGTAAACGCTCATTCAGTAAACTGATATTAATATTGTCATTTTCTCGAGCAACCATGGGAGATGGCCTGAGTGATCTTGCATTTCTTAGCATCGAAAAATACACTTCTGATAAAAATTGATTCGATGGAGTAACTGATGAATTTTCCTCCGTAAAATCTAGAAAAGTGCATGTTTAATCGAAATCCAATATAGTTCGAACTATTATTTGTCTAGGATAACACTGCATTACTAAGTATTGCATATTTGGATTATTTAACCTTCCAGCAGTCACGCGTATTGTAGGAGATACTTATATTGTGCATCGTATTACTTGCTTATATCGTTCTTTTATAAATTTATGTGAAATTTTTATTTATACAACTCTTATTTAGTATGGAGCTATTAAATACAGATTACATAAATAAAAGTTGCATTCATTTTTGTAAAATAACACGATATAAATATATAATACGATGCAAGTACCTCGTACATACGCGCGACTTCTGGAGGGCTAAATTTTTGCCTTTTCATAATTATTTTTGACTAATTAATAACTATTATTAAATTAACTTCATTATTGATTTCGGGTTAATGTTTTTAACGATTTTAGCATTAAAGTTTGTACGTTGGTCTTATTAAATTTAAAAATTATTTAATTATCAAAAATTATTTTTAAAATTATATTTCTTATATTCCTTATGCATAAATTATGTTCATCTATTAATTACGTCCTTTTCCAATCTGAGCAATTTAATATTTACCAAAATGTAATAATTCATTATTTTGTTATACGAATTTTGTTCGAAGGCCCCGCAAATCAACTTTGAACCAGGCCCCGCTTTTGTTTGGCCGGCCCTGACCAAAAGAAAAAAATCAAGAAGGATTATGTCTGTGGTATGCAAAAATTATATTTCTTTATTTTCAAGAATTTATAGAAAGCAAGAATTATTTTGGTAATTGTACTTATACTAAAGTTGGACTTTTTGTACGTTGCTGAATTTTGAAGTTCCTTATCCAGAAGATTACAGTAGTATTACTGTAATCTTCAATGCTGTTTACATATAAAAGCCTAGTTATTGGAAGCTTTGTCGATAGGAGTGATGATGAAATTACTTTTTGAATCTTCAATAGCAATTTTAATATTAGGCAAGTTAAAAGAATCAAAACAATTGGAATTATAATACTGGAGGGAGACTTTTTTAAAAGGTAATAAAGATTCCATTTCCACTCAATGAAAAATTCAATGGGGATGGAAAAATCGTTAGAATTTTTTTAACAGAAATCAACAATATTCTTCAGTAATTTACGGAATATGGAAGGAAGAGAAACTAGAAAAATCGGTCTGAATTTTGGGCCTTTTAACATGATATTTTTAAGATCTGCATTCTCTACTATGTCTAGATTAACAGTAACAATATGACCAGAATCTTTGGCAATACATTGGGAAATTGCGTCTTTCTCACACAAACATTTAGGTTTTTTAAATTTTGCAATGTCAAAAGAGGCATTATCCTAATTGAGAGTTTTCTGCCAAAAGGAACATCTTACTTAAAATTTTTTTGTAAACAAATCTTCATAATAGGAAAAACTGCTATGCATTTTTGAAAATGGAAGAGAAAGGAATCTTGTCAAAAATAGGATGCTGAAAATTAAAAATGAAATACAACTTTTTAATGGGAACTTCAGTTGGAATTTTTGACAGTCGCTGTTTCATAAGATCAAAAATTAAAATTTTTAATGTAAGTTATTGGACTTATATGAACCAAAGTTCGAAAATAAATCAACAAGAAAGCTAGATTTTAAATAGAAGACAAAATTCTTGACAGGAGCCCACAGATAGGAGTTTGCAAAAGAAAGTTCAATTGTCTCTAATTCACTGTAAAGATTAGATACTGTTTTAAAAGATCATTTCTTAAAGTTTCTTCTCTAGAAGTTTTCTGATGTGTGTTATGAAAGAGTTTAAATGTGCATGAATTGTCTGGAGAAATCTGTGTGCTATTGAAAGGTCATTAAGACCGTACGGATTAATTGCTTTAAATTGCACTATATATGTGTGTGTGTGTTTGTGTATTTCTTTGTTTCGTATCCAAAGCTGTTCATATAGAAATTGTGTCGCACCTTATATATGAGGCCTTTATTAACGGCTATTATATTGATATAATGATATAAAATCCGCACAAGGGCAGGTCTCTTAAAATTGCTTGCAAGATTCGTGAAACAACGTTTGGATCATTTTGTGGAATCAGCATCGCTTTCCAATATAACTCATAGAATATAATATGAGCTGATTTCTTATTTGGCTAAGAAAGTTTGAAAGGAAATAATAGATTTAGTTAAGAAAGCTAAGCATTTCACAATTTGTTTTGGATTACACTCCAGACGTGAGCCATCAAGGGCAATCACCTGTTATTTTAAGATATGTTGATGTACGTGACTTTGTGATTTGAGTACAGAAGAACGATTTGTTCGTTTCGAAATGGTAAGAGACTCGACAGGACAAGGTTTATTGGTCAAAACTGAATGCTTATTAGAAGAGCAGGAAATTAATTTGGGGAACTCTTGTGGCCAGGGGTGCGATAACTGAGTAATATCAGAGGTTTTATATAGAGGCGTGTAAAAGCTTTTATCATTCAAAAGAATTCCAAAGCACAGTATACGCTCTGCGGAAGTCATAATTTGAATTTAATTATTGGAGACATTTAAAAATTATTCAAATTCATTTTTTGTGTCTTTATAAAGCATAATAATAGTTTTACAAGTTCTGTGATAAACTGGAATATGTTGAAAGAACTTGTAGAATACCTTACTCCGAAACCGTGAAGAATTGGTTGTCAGGAAGCATTCCCTGTGGCTGCCCAATTTCGCTAATTTTTGTTAAAATTTTAGCTAGCGCTTCTGATTATAACTTTAAAAGCTTTTAAACTGTCTTCTGAAAGAAACGGGGCAAAATATCCTTGCAATGTAAAACTGAACAAAGCACCTATTCTTGATTCCTAACTTGAGAGGCAGAGCGCAGGTAGTCAAAAGATCCGACCCTTTTTCCTATTGTTCCGAGCGGTTTCTTGGAATATAAACCTTAGTTCCAGATAATACGATTTATTACCTTTGTAGTTAAATAGCAATTTCTCCTGCGTAGACAGGTAAGAAAATTGACTTTTATCCCTCTATATTACAAAAATAACATACTGTACGACGTGAGAATGCCGTTTTGAAAAGTCGGGATTCTGTGAGATACCCAAGTACCATAATTTTATTCTGGAATACCCTTACGATACTTACTTACTAGTGAAAACGAGGTCCTATGTAAAATCAATCGAAAATAGACTTTAATTGAATTTTTATTAAGTTTGGTCATTTGGTACGACACATTGAATGAAATAAATATGTGAGCAAGTTATTTCAAAATTACGGTATAGATATCAGTACTGAAAATTCACATTTAAAAAACTTTTCAAATTTTTTGAAATGTAGGATGAATTGGGATTCATATGTTTAATAACTGCAATGGAAATAGCTAAAAAGTTAATTGAAAGTGTCACCTTAATTTTAAAAAAAATAATGGGAAAAAAGTAATTTTGCTTTGAAGGAATTGATCAGACTACTTGATATGGCGAAGAATATATTCTAATAAGTCAATATTTTCTAGTCATAATCGATAGTGGCATTTTTTCTTTTAAGAAAATATTCGAAATCGGACATGAGACATCATATGGTATTTTATGTAATTAGAATAATATTTATAAACTTAACTGAAGATGATCTTCTTAACTGTTGCAAAGAACTAAACGTGACTTTGTAAGACGATCCTGATTTCATTAATTTATTTAACGAAATCAAAATTTGTTGTCAAGTTTTGCCCTTCAAGGTTTAAATATCACACAATTTATTTAAAAATTATTTATTTGAATTGTATCCAAATTTTTGTGACTGTTCTGTAATATATATTGACCTTACCAATTACCTCCACATCTGCAGAAAAATCTTTCTAGTGATTGAAAATAATAAAGAATTTCTTGAGATCTAGCATGTGTCAGAAAATTTTTTTTCTCTTTAGCCATTTTATCTATCGGATCTGAATTGGCTATAAAACATGTAAGAAAATGAAACAAAAGTAACTTATTGTAACCATATTCCAGCATGTCGCACTACAAATTGCTTTTCATGAGTTTCGAAATTAATTATTTTTGTTTTTTGATTGATAAACGATTTTGAGTGTGATTGAAATGTTTCTATAAAGATTAATTTAATTATTTATCATTTTCATACATTCCTCAATCCCTTAATATACCAATTTGTGCCATGTAATAAATGGCAAAATGTAGAAAATTATTATTCTGTTGCACGAAATTTGTTTCAAGGCTCCGCAAGTCAACATTGCACCAGGCCCCGCTTTTGTTCTGGCCGGCCCTGCACTTTAAAGTAGGAAAAAAAATACAGAGATTAAAAAATTGTGTCATTGAGACAATTAAGGAGCATATTTTTCTAAATTGGAAAAATATGTTCCTTAATTGTCTAATTTCTTTAAAAAAATTAAAGCAAAGGTAATTTTTGAATATCAAATTCACAGCAACACATAATGCATGAATCAAAGTATGATATTTTATGCACTGTATCACTTCTTCTCCCTCTTTTATTTCCTCATAAATGATACGTATTCTTAGTTTTCGTTCTTTTTGATCAAACATTTGATTACTTTATTGTCCTTTTATCATATTAGGTTTTTTTTCTTATGATTCCAATTTATGGGGATTAGCGATGATAACTGCTTTCTGAGTTCAAAATAATAATCCCATTGATTTAGCAGTCCAATAAATTTCCTATCTGGGTATGTAGCAACCTATTTTCCTATTTATTTTAAAACAACAGAAGAGATTTTTTCTTTCGTTTGAAATAAAAAAAACATTTGCGACTTCGACATTTTGATTTTTGTCGCGCTACAAATTGAAAATAAACAAATTTGCGTCTGTCCAAATTCGGCGACTCTCCCCTATATACATAAATAACTATTTTGAGCCTGAATTCGGACAGTTTACATTTAACGGATATGAAGAAGTAATATTCGAAGCGATTTTCGTACTAAATATGGAACCTGGCGATAAACATCCGAAACAACAACAAGTTTTAAAAATATCGATTATTTTAGACTGGCAGCGCCAATAATTTCTTTTAAATACAGAGAATTTCAGATATTTTTCAGTTCCCTCCACATCTTCCGACTTCTTAGTTCTGCTTCCCAAATCGATTTGCAAAAATTTTAAGGTGAGTTTTTAAAATTCTGCAAAACGAACGTTTTATTTGAATTATTTGATAAGAATCAACATCTAAAAAAAGATTTTAGTTTAAATAATTTCAATTGATTTCACAGAAAAATTATTTAATCAATATTTAATGCGGTATTATGTTTGATAAAAGCTATAATATATATATTCTTAGACTTTTACTACATTTTAATTCTTTTTTGTTAATATTTGTTTTAATTTTCTTTAAAGATTTGAATTTCCACTTGATTCAATAAATATGGGAAAAATTCGATTCTCATCTTCTTCAATAGAAGGTATCGATTATTTAAGTTTTCCAACAATATAAAAAATTGATTTAATTTCCTTGCAAGGTAAATTATTGTGCGAACAGAATAAAAATACATTATTTTGTGCAATGTTTTTCAGGTCCATTTGGGGGCTTACGAAAAGTGCTTTAATAGTAAATAGAGTTCTCTGGTTATTTTGTTTCTTT
>BGPR01015935.1:12450-35667 GCA_013235015.1 Araneus ventricosus
ATATATATATATATATATATATATATATATATATATATATATATAATCTAAATCCAAATAAAACCATTATACAAACATACAGAAATAAACAATAATTAAATCCTATATCAAATATTCATTATTAGAACAATACATCACTTTTAAATAAAATCTATTAAATTGAAATTACTAATGATACCATAAACAAAAATCAAGTTTAAACATATATGTCAAAAGTGAAAGAACACGGTTGTTATTAAAAATAATGAAATAGGCAATCCAAGTAAATGGAGTTTTCAACAATGAAAATAGCAGCTTGGCTGTGGACAAGCTTTAGCCAGGTTAAATTAATTTTTTTGTACAAACCATCCCTGTTACTATTGTTGTTGAAAAAACAGACAGGGTAACATACCCTAAAATGAAAGAATTTAGAAAGAAAAATCTTATACTAACCCTAACTATAAAGCATGAAATATATAAACGACTAAAATTCAGGATAGAATATGTAAATATCATTATATTGCACTAAAGACAGTAAATATATAATTATATTGCACTAAGATATTGCACTAAAGACAGTAAATATATAATTCAATAAATTACCCATATTTATATATATATATATATATATATATATAATATCATGAAAATACTTTCATATAAATATTATAATTCACAAAATTCTCTTATGGCATGTAACTTTATTTTTAATTGAAATGGGAGTATTAACTACATCAAACAATTTTTAAATCTCGTAGCTTCTCGAAAAATTACAAACGATACAAGCAATTTTCAAAAACCGCCCGAAACTATTTTTTTCATAAGTTATAAACAATATTTAAAGAATGATACAAAATTTGATTAAACAATGCAGCACACGTTTAATTGTAATTTTGTGAATACTGATAAAAGCAGAGACTTATGTAAATAAAATTCGTAAAATTGTAAGTAAATTTCGCCCTTTTATTCTGCACATGAGTGAGTAATTTTTATAGCATACTGTATGATTTGATGTAGTTAACCCTTTAACTGTGAGGGTGCTTTATAAACCACATGTTGCGGATGTGGCTTATGTACCACTAAATTATAAAAATATTTTTATGGATAAATAAAATAAAATAAATATTTTTTACTTATCGTTTATTTTACCACTAAATTAAAACAATATTATTTCTTACAAAAGTAACTAAAATTGGCTCTGAATTTATCAGTAATGTAAATTGCATACATAGACGTGCACATATTTTTGATTTCCTACTGTATTTCAATAATTACATGACATATATATTTCTTTTAGAGCGGTCGGTTGTACTAAAAGTACCCGCAGTTAAAGAGTTAGAAGCTAGTTTTGCTGTTAATATTACATGTATTTATATGCTTATGTTGCAGGTGGAGGAAATTATGTTACGAACGAAGAGTATGCTACTTCCAGTCCAATCGAAGAGCTTGTTACTTCAAGCCTAAACGAATGTACTGATGACGATAAAGAGTTCGAAGATATATTGAGCATAATAACTCCACGATTTAAAGATAATTTGGCAAATTGTGGTATACTTGCTTTTATTATCACCTTTTAGTTTTCAGTAGAAAAATAATGCGAGTTTATTTAATGAGCTCATAGTCATATTTAAGAGACAGAAATATTTTCGACCTTTAAAAAGACCCTTTCTCGAATATTCTATTTTAATTTTACTACTTTACGGACCTCTACTTCTCAGGGATACATCTTTTGAAGGAAATGTAATGCAAATTATCTATGTTAATATTAGAATCATAATACGGTTGATCTTAAATTAACTATCATTTTGTGCATTATCAAATACGCTTAACTTTTAGGAGAATAATTTTGGTTTTAGCTGAAAGCTGTACCTTTCAATACAATTTCAATCGTTATTAAGGCATTTTCTTACAATGCCATCAGTCTTTTTACTTCTCCCTCCAAACACGGCTATACCAATGAAAATAAATCCTTTTTTGCACAGCACTTTTTACGTCTTCACCGTCGTCGTAGAAATGACTGCCAATAGTTAACAGGTGAAATGGAGAAATAAGTTGTCAGTCAGCACAAGTCAAGACTATAAGATGGATGGTAAAGCTGTTTCTGGACAAACTGCTCAAGCAGCCGCTGTGTTTCCCCAAAAACATGAGGTCCAGAATTGCCTTGAAGCATCAAAGTGAGATACAGTCCTTTCCAAGCCTCCTGTAGCATATCTTTGTCGAATAACAGCAGTCCTCTAGTAATAACAACAGTCATCTAAAAATAACAGCAGTCCTCTGGTAATAACAGCAGAGATAAAACCTTTCAAATCTGTGATGGTTGTTGTGGCCATGGATGCACTACATCAATTGCATGTAAAACCATTGATGGATCGGTCGCTGAGCTGAACTTTGGTCACCATAGACTATAAGATGGATGATTAGGCTGTTTCCGGACAAACTGCTCAACCAGCCTCTGAATTTCCCGGGAAACATGAAGTCCAGAATAGTCTTGAAGCATCAAAGTGAGATTCAATCCTTGTCAAACCTCCTGTAGCATATCTCTGTCCAATAACAGCAGTTCTCTGGCAATAACAGCAGTGATAAAAGCTTTCAAATCTGTGATGGTTGTTGTGGACATGGATGCACTACATCAGTGACATGTAACAACATTGATGGATCGGTCGATCAGATGAACTTTGGTCACCACGATATCCAAATGCGCGGATATGCCTCCATGTCTAACGACCATCGCTGATTTGAAAGCCAGTATCACAGTTGCTATTGCCATCACAGACAGAGACACACTACTGAAGATTCGACAACAATTACATTGTATGCCTGATGTCTGTCGTGTAACAAAAGGATGACGTATTGATAATCATTGCCGATTGTATCCAAGACTTAAATATATTACCTCTTGAAGTATGTAACTTTAAAATAAATGCAGCCACTACCGGTTAGGCAGTAAAACTTGAAATAAAGGCATTCGTTTTGACTCACCTTGTAGTATATTATTCTTTCCTTCTAGAACCCAAAACTGTGGTTGTCAACAATACTCAGACTGTATGGCTCCATAAAAATCCCATGGACTGTTCCGAAATCTTGGAGAACGGACGCAACAAGAGCGGCGAGCACAGAGTGTGGTTGAGGAACCGCATCATGAAAGGCAAGGGCGCGAAAGTGTTTTGTGACATGGAGACTGACGGCGGAGGTTGGACGGTAAGATAAAACGATGTTTGGCTGTTTTGGCCCAGTTTCTTTGTTTAATGTTTTCCTTTCAGGGGTGGTAGTGTCTTAGTAGGCGGTGGTCCGTAGAAGGTCTGTTAATTAGAATATATTTCTATCATCTGATAAAGATGAAGAGATAGAAGCGCTATTTCTGTTCTTTCTCTCATGGATTTGAGTACGAATTTAGATAGTTTTCATGAAAAAATAAATCGTTTGTTTCCCTGAATGGAACAGAAACATTCGAATCTCCAACATAAGTGAGAAATTAAATTATTTCTGATGCTGGAATGTTTCTGTATTTGTATGTTTGGGTGGATCTTAATTAGCAAATCAGAAATCTGGTTTGAATTAATTGTGTATTGTACAAAGATAAAGGAAGAGACTTACAAGCATGATGTATGACAGAATAACATAAATAATCCTGGCCTTGCCTAAATACTGACAAGGCGAGAGATATGAGCCCTGTCGCAATGTGTCTGTAAATATTCCATTTGAATATATGCAGTGTGTAAATGTTTTTGTTCCTTTTTAATAAAACAGCATTTTCTAAATTTTCATTTCAATTTGTCAAAATTTATTTCAGTAATGAATAATTTTTATTATCTAGGCTAAAACTCTTCAATGGTAATATTTAGTTAAAAACTACATCTAATTATGGTATTTAATTAAGCCAAACCGAGTGTTGGATTTAGGAAATGACTTATCAGGATTTCAGCCACGTCCGGATTTCAAACCTATCGTTATTTTATCTCGCTAGCATTTCGCTAGCAATTCGGGAATTCTGGCTTGTCGGGATTTTGACCCTGTCGGAAGTTTTTCTAGTTGCCATTTTGTCTGTCGGGATCGGGAAATGATGGCTTCTTAGCATTTCGTCTGTCGGGATTCTAGTTAGTCAGGATTTTGACCCTCATAATTTTGTCTTGTTGGCATTTCGTCTTTCGGGATTTTGACCCTGTCGGAAATTTTGCTAGTTGCCATTTTGTCTGTTGGAATTTTGACCTTATCGAAATGTTGGCATTTCGTTTGTCGGGATTTTGGTTTGTCAGGATTTCGACCCTGTTAGAATTTTGACTTGATTTCATTTCGTCTGTCAAAATTATAACACAAACCCGTAAAACAGCTCACATTTAGATATTAGATAGCATGCGCAGTTATGAATGTCACGTGACTTGACGTCACCTTTAATGACTTTATTTAGAAATTACCACTTACATTATCTACCTGTAGATTCTGGAGATGCTTTAACATATAATTATCTACTTAACATTTTAATAATCAAACACGACAGTTGCAACTTCAATATTTGAAATTGCTCGTATTTAGGTGATCCAGAGACGTGGGCAATTTGGCAATGGGGAAGATTACTTCGTCAGAACATGGGATCAATACAAACATGGATTTGGAAGCTTAACAGAAGAATTTTGGCTCGGTAAGTTATTGAAAATTCCATTTTGTGTACTTTTGTACAGTCCCAGTCAGAAATGTAACCCTATCATATCTTTGTTCTACTCGTTGTCTCATTTTTAACCGTTTAGTGACCGAATTCAGATCCAGGCTTATTTTTAATTGCTTTTTTACATATTTCCCTTCCTAATGCTTTAGTGTAAAGATATCAATCATTAAAAATATGAATAAAAATTTTTATATGTGTTTTTTTAATGTTTCCAATTGAGAACTTTGGCCACTTCTGAATAAGCCCAATAGACTAGACATTCAAATGGCTAACACTGATGATCAGACTGAATAATAGGCAGTGTATTGAAAAAATTGTTTTTATAACCAAGCACAGATATGAATTCAATTAAAAAATTGTGAATTTAAATAAATAAAAAATATATTTTGCACAAAAAAGTGTAGAATGATATTTTATTTTTAAATGAATTTTCAATTCCTAAAAATTGGTCATTAAAATTCCGTGTTCCCAAATGGGAACAATGGCCAGTCGTGACTATTCTGGGAAAAAAGAAAATTCCCTACCTTGTGTTTCCATGTAAAATAACATGGGAAGGACAATTCTCTTATAATTCAGGAATGGAAATCGATATCTGTTGTTAAAAGGTTAATGCTTTAGTTTAGGAGAAAATAATTTCATTTTTATTTGTAATCTGGTGGGCAGGTAATTTTAAATGCGTCAGATAAGTATTTATTTATCGCCAGAATGATAATTCTGTTGTGTTTGTTTATTCTAATCAATATTTTCATCTCCTAGTCCTGCTAATTAAAAGATATTTTCATGCACCGAAGAAAAATGAAAGCATAGAACAGCGAAATTAAATTCATAAACACAATTCTGAGCCAGGTGGGGTTTATCAATTGTATTGTGACGTCGTGAGACCACGGGTAGCGTGAGTCAACAGCTAGACTAGGATCAATTCTAATACTTTTATTTTAAAGTTACTCGAGGTATCTTGATTATTATAGATTACAGAATAAATAATAAGTTATATACAGAATATTACAGACGTGAGTAAATTTGTAGGATGGTGTTTGAGACCGCCTCTGCAGGTAGAATTTACCAGTCACTTAGAGCAACGGCTCTACTGAAATTTATTTGAATCTTCAATGATTGAAAGTTCATGAGCATCCGCTCATATCGAATAAACTCGAACAGTTCAGTTCCGAGAGCTATGCTCTCCTCAAACAGTTAAAGCGAAGCGTACAGCTTCTGAACTCTGCTTCACAACTGGCCGCAAGGGACTCAGTTCTTCTACCACAGATCCGAAGATCCAGCACTCCAAACACGAATGCCAAGATCGGAAACCGATCAAAAAATAAAATGATCACCGATCACAATCAACTCTTCTCTCCTTCTCCCCCGCCGCTGCTTAAATTTTCGTTTTTCTAGGGACGAGGTCCGCCCAACAAGTGAAGTTTTCCGCCCCAATTCGTGAGGTCCACCAATGAGGTCTTCCTTTCACCAGGCGGTTGGTTTATGTCCAGTGACAGTCTTGGCTATTAGCGGTCTCTTTTATGGACCGTCGCGTCTCAGTTCAACTGAGAACGGACATCCATCACTCCTTCTTAATTGGGAGTTTCCGAAAAGGTTTTGTGTGCCAAGTGTCACTAGATATGGAGTGAAAAGAAGCTCTTTGTACGAATTCTCTTGTGGAGTTTTGCCGACAGGCCCAGGTGTCTAATTTGGCGGGGCCGATTTTAGCCGCTGTTCTGAAATCTTCACAGTATAATATGCGAGAAACTACCGTCACAACTTCGCAAAAAAGAAATGGTGATTTATTTTAATATGTAAATGTACTAAATATAGTTGTTGTTTCTGGGTGGCTATTGCATACAGCAACTCATGGGAAAGATAACCAACTTACTCATCTGGAGTTTCGTCTAGATGTCAAAATTATCCTTTTACGAACTGAAGCAAAAAAGGATGGACCTCAAACACGACCAAAAGTTACCGGTTGTATATCACAAATGAAAAATAACAGTCATTGCCTTATTGTAACAGCTGAGACAAATATGCATAATTTGGAGAAAATACAAGATTACAGTAAAATAAGGTCACAAAATGGGTTAGCATTTGAACTACTTCCCAAAGTGCCATAGGATACCGCTATAAAGTTTAATTTTTTACACTTTTTTCTGCAAAATATATTCTTATTCATATAAATTCGTAAAATTTCAATTGAATTCATATCTGTGCTTAGTTATAAAAATACGTTTTACAATATTTTATTTATTATTCAGTCTGATCATCAGTGTTATCCATTTGTATGTCTAATGTAATGAGCTTAATAAGAAGTGGCAAATGTTCCCAATTGGGAACATTATTAAAAACATATATAAAAATTTTTATTCATATTTTAATGATTGATATCTTTAAACTAAAGCTTTAGAAGGTGAAGTATGCAAAAAGTAATTAAAAATTAACCTGGATCTGAATTCGGTCTGTAAACGGTTAAGCCAGCTTCCATAACACAACTTCGTAAATCATTAAATGACATTTCTGGTTCCACCAATTGAGATTCATTTTTAGAGAGTGCTTCCTCCACCTCAAGAGCAACAGTCCTTTGGAAGAAGCCGATTATTCCCCCAAATGTTTTTACAAAAAGTTATTACTGTCTATGGTTTCATTTGACTCCAGGCATATGCAACATTGAGCACAACATCTTTTATGTTGAATTTTTTAAAAATCTATTCTATGTCACTGTCTGGTTGGCTAACAATATCCATTAGTGGGCGACTTTCATAATGCGCCTTCATCATTTTAATGACGTACTGATCCATTGGTTGGATTAGAGCTGTAGTATTTTTTGGCAGGTACACAACCTCTATCATCCCATCTCCAGTTTTTACATATGTTTTTTGTTCTTAAGGATACCCTGTAGCATTTCCTGAAAGAAGGAAAGCTTTTGTGGCAAATGTTTTCTGTTTTAAGAAGTTCTTAACTGCAGACAAAAAACGCTTATTGAATCATTCATGAAAAATTTCCTTTGACTTGCCAACAACTATCAACTTTATCATTAGGTTTCCTGATGCATTCGAACAGACCATAACCGTAATTAGTTGTTTGGTTAGTTTTCTACCCGGCACATGTTTTTCATCAGATATTACGAACGTCTTTGTTGGAAGCTGTCGCCAATTAAGACCAGTTTCAACCGCGTTGAAAACCTGGTCAGGTGTTAGGCCTAACTCAGCTATTGTTTTAGTCCAATTTTGTTACAAAATTACCAAATCAGTTTCATCTGCAGACAGATTTTCTTCACTCATTTGTAGTTATCTAATGAAATAACGTTTTTTTGAATTTATACAACCAACCTTCAATCGCTCTAAAATTGTATTTTATGACAATCTGTTCGTAAAAATATTTTGCATTTTCCTTTGAAATATCATCAAAAATTGGAGCAAGTCTTGATCTCTGTTGTCGACACAAGATATAAGAGCTCCTTCGACTTCAGGAAATTCAGTATTCCTCAAAGTCTTAACTGTCACCAGGATAAATAGCAACAGATTTCGTGAAATTTTCAATTTTTTCACGGTTACTCAAAACATCATAAATCTTTGATCAACCAATATGATAAATTTTAAATAGGGCAGTTGGAGATTCCCCATTATCAGATCTTTTTTATAATATCCCATTTGTCAGATAAAAATAATGTTGTATACTTACGTTTTTTGTGTGAATCAAACATAATGATTCTCCTGAATGAAGATAACATTCACAACAAAAATCACAGTCAACTATCAACTAACTCACATTACAATTAATATATGTAAACGTACTTTACAATCTGTTATATAAATGTCCAGAAATGTCTGTAACGCATTGATCAATGGAAAAGAAATTCACAATTAAATTTTTGTTTTAACAATGAAAACGGATTGAATTGGGTTTCAACAATGAAAAGTATTGTAAATTATGCCAAAAAATAATTTTATATATAACGTTGGCGGAGCTTAAAATAACCCCGCCCCTTTTGTCTGCGTCATTATTGAATGAGCAAATCGGATGATTCTATAAAAATATTACCTCAGATTTCAACAATGAAAGAGAAACACGCAATTAAATATTAGTTTAAACAATGAAACGGATGGAATTGCGTTTCAGCCATGAAAAGAATTATTGTAAATTTTCCAGAAATATTTTTAAAAATTTATTAAAATTAGAGAAAAATTTTAGAGCAATTTAATGATATCATTAAGGTATCCGACTGGTTTAAAATCGTCGTTTTTGATGAAATTATAAAAAACCTTTTTATGACTTAATTTTGTAGCCTGTTTAATCAGCTTTCTAAAACTGTCTCACTTTTTACTCTGCGTGAATTACAAATGGAGATACAGCTGTTTTATTACCGAACTGTAAGCATTATTTTAATTTGCATGAAAACTTTAAATGTGTTTTTTGAGAAATGATATTTTTGAGGAAAACTGTCGACCGTAATAATGATTTCTCGAAAAGTTATTCAAGTATTGATATGAAATTTTCTTTGATTGTCTTCTGTAATATGCTTGACGTTTTCCTCTCAAAACTAAGGTCAATTTTAAAATCAAGTATTATTTTTAAGTGCTTAAATATAAACGAAAAGCATTTTTTGTGAAAAATTACTAGTTTAGTAACTATGTTCAGCTATATCTCAAAACTATTTTGAAGTACAAGAAATATTTTAGAGCATAACACAGATAACTGTCATAAAAATGCATTCCTACAAAGATTTATGTATATTTAGAATACGGTTTTGTCTGTGGCTGTTAGCATAAGGCAAATATTTTAGTCATTTTTACTGAAATTTCTCAGTTTTTTTAAAAAAATATTATTTTAAAAGCCTAATTTTACCATATTTTCATAGTTTTAAAACATATGCAGTTGAAAAATAACATTAAAATATATATATAAGTTATTTTTCAAAAAACTGTCTCCGAACACAGTCGGGTACCTTAAGACGGTAATTTTTTGTACTCTGAGGTGGAGTAAAAATCAGTTTTGAGCTGTAAGAGTTTCGGAAGTTATTCAGTGAAACGTCAAAATTCTGCTCACTTTTCATGACACACGTTCTTCATGAATGTTAAACCGATAAATGCAAATGAATATAATATACAGACCTTCAAAAAGTGGGCGTTGCATGACAACAGTTGGAATTAGCAGTTTTTGTAAATATTTCTTAAACTATTATATATATGCACTTGATTTTTTGGTACCGGCATTATAACGTCTCAGCTTTGATCTCATGTAAAACTTTCAATATGTTACAATTCACTTTTTGTTCACAGCCATATTAGAAAAATTTAAAAAAAATATTTAATTCTTTATTAATGAATTTTTTCATGACTTAATGTAAAAAATTAGTTATTTTATTTTAAGGAATAAAAAAAGCTTTGAGAAATATATAATACTTTCCTAGATATCGACAAAAGTTCCTAAAATTTAGTCAACATGGGAAAGGCTATTTTTCAACACCTTATAACTTCTTTGAAAATTTAGTCAACATGGGAAAGGCTATTTTTCAACACCTTATAACTTTTGAAATTTTAATCAGAACTCTATAAAAATTTTTGGGGAGGCTAATTTCATGACGGGGAGTCGATTCAAGGAAAACAATTGATAGGCCTAATGGGAAAATTCCGAGATGTCTGTTAATTAACTATGTTAATTAATTCGGTTAATCAGTTTTTTTATCTGAATAAACCTGTCCTCTTGAGCCATTAACATCGACACTAGTTTTGTGAAGACCCGGTAATAAATACCAGAGTTATAGAGGTGTCCCATTTTTTTTGTTGACGACTGTACAAGTGAAGTATAGTTTAAGCCAGATAGAGAAGAAGGTAAGATTAAACACGCCACATTCAAAGCAAAATTGATGGAATTTAAAGGGACTTGTGTTCAGTACCAAGAGCGGTGAAAAGTACATTTTCAACGAAGAAAAAAAACTTTAACTTCTTTTTTTTTTCAAAATACTGAACACAACCATCTCAGCTTTCAAATTTGTAATCATAATATTCTTCGGAATTATCCTCAAATCAATTCAAATACAGACGAAATATTCAATGAAACATCCTTTTTTCTGCACTACACTACAAAAGAAAAAAATTGTCCATGGAGACAAAATTCGATGCCACTGTCAAACATATATAATGAAATATTTGCAGCTTTCAATGAAAATGATATTTCCTATGCGAATATTAAATTTTAACCTTACTTCGACGGAATTTTATCAAAAAATTAAATTGATATTAAAATGAATTATTTCTTCATATATATATGAAACAGCATTTCAACTAATGTTGTATGGAGGTTAATCCAACGAAGAGGCAATATTTGGCGAAAAAAGATCAATTTATTTTATTCAATCATGCTTTAATCAATAGGTTTCAGATCATTTTAAATATTTCGGAGAAATATCAAGCCATAGCTAAAGTATAAACAGATTCAAACGCTGTCACCGGCGACATATTAAACAAAGAAAAATGTTAAGACAAAGCGGCGTGCTGTGTTGTCGCTTTTTAAGTTGGAATTAAAAAGGGCAGATAGGAATGCTCAGAAAGTTTAAATTTCCAGAAAACGGGATTTTTCCGGAAAACTTGTGACTCGAAGTGAAAGTAGAATTGCGCCTATTACGATGGAAGTAGAAGTAATTAAAAGTGAGGTATCCTTAAAAATAATTAAAGAAAGTTAAAAAAATTTAATTATTACATATATAAGAAAAAAAGTTTTTTTAAAGGATATATGAAATTTAAGAATACTAAACGTTTTTTGGTAGGATATGTGTTATCTATATCTCATCTGAATGTCAGCTTTATTTAGTTTTAGTCAATGCATATACCAAACAGAAGGTAGAAATAATAATATATAAATTTTTTTAACTTTTAAATTATGGTGAATGGGCTTTTAATTTTTTCAATATAAATGTGTCTTCATTTTGTATTTTTGAAAAAAGTTCACCTTAAATTATTAAAGCAATTTAAAATAAGTAAGAAAAATAACTGTACATTATTTGTTTCGACAGTAATAGCGAAAAATAAATAATTTTCTTTAAAAATTATCTTATTACAAAGTCATATTACTCGGGAATTAATGTATAAAAAGTCGGGAAAACAAAAATTTTAACGGAATATCGCATAGATTATTCCATATAATAAACATTAGAAAAAAAATGAAACGAAATCTCATTATTTCATATACAAAAGCGAAAATAAAATTTAACAAAATTACAAATTTGTAATTTATTTCAACCGCATTTGATGAAAATTCTCAAAAACATTTTAAACATGCCGTCCTCATCTCGTGTAATATTGAATAATATCCATTTTTGCAAAGGTCTTCGATTTATTCCTACCGTATTTGGCATAATTCCGCAATATAATAAATGTTAATGGAGCTCATAGCCCTGTAAGGGCTTAATTTCAAGTATTTTTTGTTTTACTACTGCGCGGATTTCGTTCCTGAAACCGGCTTTCTTCCGTGGGCTATGAGTAGACCGGGGATAAGAGTAAACACTATGTACTTTGCTTTTCTTATTTTTCAGCTGTATACTACTAATAATCATATCTTAGAACTTTTGTCTTCACATATTATAACATTCACTTTTTCGTTTCACATCCGAACCAAATGGCAATAACGATAATTTTCAGTTACCAGCCGAGACGTAAAATCGCAGGCTTTTTATTAAAGAAAAGATAGCATACCATACCACAACCGGGATCGTTAGCACAAGTTTTTAAGATTGTATATCTAAATATTTATAATATTAAAAGTGGTAAAATTTAATTCACATTTTTTTCAAATCCCGATTACCTATTTACGTTACTTTTGACTCAAAACTTATTTACCCCCTTTGTAAAGCTACGTGAAAGCTTCATTTTTTCCACATTTAAGTACAGTATGGGAAAAAAAATTAGTAAATATTTCAAGTATCCATAAAAAAAATAATCGGATTGTAAAACTCGGTGCAGGAAAATCATTTCATGAGCATTGATGGTTATATTTTTCTTCGTATAGTTAAAATTTAATACAATAACTCTTCGTCAGGCAACATTATAAGAACCAACTCCTCAAAAATATATAAATCGAATGTTAAGAAGATATCTGCATCACACAGCAAGTCATTTAATATATAGTATTTGCTTCCTTCCAAGTAGCTGAGCAAGGTACAACTTCTAACCGACGCACACTTATATTCAATAGTCTTTTCGAACTCGCTTACATTCACCGCGGCCTTATACGTTGAATATGGTCCAGCTTTTCCAATCACAACTTCGTCATCTACGGCTTCTGTATACAGGAAAACATTTTGACATGATCTCCTACATTCAAGTAATAACATATGTAATCATGTTACATATGTTATTACTACTGAACAAGATTTTCCGATTTTATGGATTCCAACAAATGACCTGATGACAATTTAATCACTTGGAATATAAGGTGGCGAGTCTCAAAAAATTTTAAGTACACCGGGCAAAAGTTTAAGTAGTAAAACATTTTGATATTAATATGAATCAATGTAGATCGATTAGAGAAATTTTTGACAGGGTAAGGTTTAAAAAATGGAATAACAAAACGTACGGGGTCATAGACCTTGTTAGGCTTTTTCAAGAAATGCAATAATTATCATCGGGTGTTTTTCTGAATTTAAAGCCCAGCAAATTTCCTGTCTTATCTTGTGGCCGTCGCTGGCGTTGTGATTTCGCTGAAGTGTATTGTTTCGCGTGGTATAGGCCGTGCCGAATACTTCCGGCTGTAATTTTTAAAAAAATGATATTTTCATTCCTTTCATCTATATTTTCATTCGTTTATATCAGCGCCACCTATCGGTGCATATTTTTCGTGCCCTTTCCCTCACCGGAAAAAATTCATGTCCATAGAACGCATACCTAAGAAATATTTTTTAAACCAGGCTAATTTTCGATTTTTATGTATTATTTTTTAATGATACTATTTCACTACGGTCTCTGCCCAGTAGTGTTCCTTAATCATCAATAGTTCAAATGTAGATATGTAGTCAAATGTATCGATAGGTTTCTCCCCGGAGATACAATGGATAGGTGTTCTTCCAGTCGATAGTACAGAAATTATCGATACTATCGATAGTTCCAGTCGATAATTTTAAAACTATCTATTGAAAATGCACTTATCGATAGTGATGCCCAGTAATAAACTATGGAAAGTTTTCAGAAAGTCTATTCTATCGATTGTTTCAGTCGATAGTTACGAAACTCCGATACTATCGACTTGTCTTCCATAGTATCGATTGTCTATCGATGCTTAAGGAGCATTACTACCCAGTGTATCCATTCATTGTCCCTTTTTAAAAGACATATGTTCAATTTTCATAATTAACTACTCATTTCTTGCGAATTAATTAATTGATTGGAAAGTTTTAGCATAAATGTCTACAATTTTGAAAACTGCTCCTGTATTGGTTCCATTTTTAAATCTGTGTGAATTCCTGATTTACAAAGGTGTGTTTGCAGAGGCCAATTCTATGATCAGTAAAGTAGACAATTAACTAGGGATTTTAGGACCCCGCAATTTTTTGGGACCTCGTGATAATTTTTACAGTTTTTTCAGGGGAATTAAACTTTGTCTTTTCTTTTTATTTTCAAGGGCTGTTTACTCGATTTTATTCAAACTAAATCAAGTATGGTTTAAATTATTTTTTCATGTTCTTAAATTTGTTCGAAGAACAGTACATTTTTTTATTTATGTAATTATTTTTACAGTAAACTGACCATTTCACAAGTCAAGAACCGAGGCAAACTTTGAATTAATATACTCAGATTGTATTAAAATGTTTTTATCATTTTGTCTAAAATTACTTTTGATTTAAAATTACGAGATTTTTTTACGGAAGAGAATGATACCAACTCTCTTGAAGGTGACCCTTGATTCATTGGTTTGTTATTTTAATTTGTAGTTATATTTGTAACGTAGGAGTTACATAAAATCAATCGGAATTTTCGACCTCCGACGGAGAAGGAACATCACATGCGAACAGTATGATAATAACGAAAATTTTCAGTTATCAGCCAAGACATAAAAATCTAGGCTTTTTATAAAAGAAACAAGTCCTAGATACAGAAGTTGTTAACAGAAGTTTTTCAAATTATATAAAGAAATATTTATAATATTAAAAGTGGTAAAATTTATTTTACATTTTTTTCGGATCTTAATTTACTATTCACATAAAGGTGTTATCTCATTTTCACTAGAAATTTACTGACACCCTTTATAAATCTATGTGAAAACTTAATTTTTTCCACATTTAAATACAGTATGGGCAAAAAAATTAGTAAATATTTAAAGTAACCATAAAAAAATTATCGGATTATAAAATTCGGTGCAGGATAATCATTTCATTCGCACTGGTGGTTATATTTTTCTGCGTATAGTTATAATTTTATACAAAAACTCCCCGTCTGGCAGCATTATAAGAACCTAATCCTCAAAAATATGCAAATCGAATGTTAAAAAGAAATCTTTATTACACAGCAAGTCAATTAACATATAGTATTCCTGCTTTCCAAATAGATGAGCAAGGCACAAGTTCTACCCGAAGAAATCTTATTTTCACCAGTCTACGAACTCGCTTACGTTCACCACGGCCTTTTTAGACGCTGAATATTCTCCAGCTTTTCCAGACGCAGCTTCCACATACTAGGGCTTCTGGACAGAAGAAAACATTTCGTCATCATCTCCTACATTCAATTATTTTCACATTATCATGTCGCATATATAATCACTGCTGAATAAGATTTTACGGTGCTATGGGCTCGATCAAATGACGTGTTGACAATTTAATGACTGGGAATATAAGGTGGAAAGTCTCAAAAAATGTTAAGAACACTGGACAAAAATTTCAGAAGCGAAACATTTTTATATTAATCTTGAATCAATATAGATTGATTTGCGAAATTTTTGACAGCGTAAGGTTAAAAAAAATGTAAAACCTACGGAGTTAATAAACCTTGTTCAGCGGATTCAAAAAACGCGATCTTTATCATCGGGCGCTTCTCGGAATATAACGCCCAGCTAATTTCTTTTCTTATCTTGTGGCCGTCGCTGGCGTTGTGATTTCTCTGAAGTGTATTGTTTCGCGTGGTGTAGGCCGTACCGAATACTTGCGGCTGTAATTTTTAAAAAATTGATATTTTCATTCATTTCATCTACATTTTCGTCTGTTTATATCAGCGCCACCTATCGGTGAATCTTTGCATCCATTCTTTTCGTGCCCTTCCCCTCACCTGAAAAAAATTCATGTCCATAGAACGCATACCTCAGAAATATTTTTTAAACCTGGCTAATTTTCGATTTTTTGTGCATTTTTTTTAATGTTACTTTTTCATTTAGGTCTCTGCCCAGTAGTGTTCCTTAAACATCGATAGTTAAAATGTAGATAGTATCAATAGTTTTCTCCCCGGCAATACCATGGATAGGTGTTCTTCTTGTCGATAGTTCAGAAATTGTCGATACTATTGACAGTTGCAATCGATTGTTTCAGTCGATAATTTTGAAACTATCAACTGAAAATGCGCCTGTCGGTAGTATTGCCCAGGAAAAAACTATTGACAGTTTTCTGAATGTCGATTCTATCGATTGTTTCAGTTGATAGTTTCCGAACGCCCGATGCTATCGACATGGCTGAGATAGTAACGACTTTTATCGATGTTGAAGGAACATTACTGCCCATTGTCCCACTGTCCATTCATTATCCCTTTGCAAAAGGCATCTGCTCAATTTTCATAAGGAGCTACTCATTTCTTGTGAATTAATTAATTGATTGGAATTGTTTAAAACGTTTTAACGTAAATGTCTCTAATTTTGAAAACTGCTCCTGTATTGGTTCCATTTCTAAATCTGTATGAATGGGTGAATTCCTTATTTGCAAAGGTTTGTTTTCAGAGACAAATTATATGATAGGGAAAGTAGGCAACTAACTAGGGTCCCCGCAATTTTTGGGACCTCGAAATAATTTTTGCTGTATATTCAGAGGAATTAAATTTCGTGCTTTCTTTTTAATTTCAAGGGCTGTTTACTCGAACTCATTGAAATTAAAATTAATTATCGTTTAAATTTTTTTTTTCATGTTCTTAATTTTTTTTTCAGAACAGTGCATTTTGTTAATTTTATTTATTTATTTTTTACATTTACCTGACCGGTTCACAAGTCAACAGCCGAAGCAAACTTTACATTAATATATTTGGATTGCATTAAAAATTTTGAGTTTTGTTACCATTTTGTATAAAATTACTTTTACTTTAAAATTAAGGGATTTTTTATGCAAGAGAATTAAACCAAATGTCTCGAGGGCAACCCTCCATTAAATGGTTTGTTATTTTAATTTGTACCAATGTTTGTAACATAACATAAGGGTTAAATTAAACTCAATTGGAAGCTTGGTTGTGGAAAGGATCGGGATCCGAAACTTGCACTGCCTAAAGAGCCTGACAAGGATTAAGCTCTATTGGGCTTATTCTTGGTCTTCTTATGGCACATTGGAATTTGTTTTCTCTCATCTGCACTTATACCTGTTCGTTTTGTTTATAAGTTCCCAATTCGTTGCAAAGTGCGTGAAGATGTATCCAATTATATCTATGTATAGCAAAAAGTTGTTCATGATACTGAGTAATATTTTCATATCGGGTAAATTATTACTAAACTATCTAATAAAGTTTAAGATCTCGAAGTTTGATATAAATTTGACTTAAAAGAAGCAACACTTTGGAGAAAACTAGTTTTTGTGTAATTTTCTCTTAGTTAGCATTGTGAAAATTAATTTTTACCAAACAATTTTTAGTTTCAAAGAAATACTATTACCAACATACTGAGGAATATTCTTTATTTCAGTAATATTTCCCACATTTTATTATAGAACATAGATCTACAAGGAACATCTGTAGCTAAAGAAACAATCTTTTCAATATTCGCTCAATATGAACTTTCAGCGTAATTTAAATCTTTGGCTGCAAATTATAATATCTCATAGTTTCTAAAAGCAAATGAAACAAAGCTAAATTGCAGAAAAAATATTAAAATTAAAGTTAAACGGATTTCCATAGTTTTTGTCATCTGGAACATTAGGAATTAAGAGATTACACAATTTTTTTTCTTAAGCAAAGAAACTTATATTTAGAAACAAAACAATCATGAATATTAATTATAATAAAATTACCTTTAATGTTTCAGGGAACGACAAGATATTCGCTCTCACCAATCAGGGCCAGTACTCTGTAAGATTCGACATGACGGATGTCAATGGAACATCTGCATTTGCTGAATACAAAGTATTTTGGATCGAAAACGAAGAAAACAAATACAAATTGCACATTTCTAAATACAGTGGAAATGCTGGTAAGTATTATTGTGTGTGGTTGTGTGTTGCCTCTTTACAGTGCAGACTGCTAGCCCGAGATCTACGAAATTTGGCACAAATGAATTTTGGAGATTGGAAATGTATAAAAAGGAGACTTTTTCGAAATTCCTCCATGTGTTCATACTCCGCAAACTCTAGTATCCGCAAATACACAATTCGTATTAATTTTATTTAGTTCGCTGATGTCAGTAAAGTACTCGTAGGCAACAAACAACATACTCCAATCGTAAGCAACAAAAACATTTATTAACGTGAATATAGAAGACAAGACACGTATCACGCAGCGCAAGACAAGCACTGAACAAAATCCAAGAGAGTTACAGTACAATAAGTAACCTGGAACAGCGCGCAGCGACATCAGGCGACATTCGTGAGCTCCATTTACAGTACCATGAAGCGGTGACCACCGTTACTGAGGACAGAGAGATAGGCAGAGTCAGGAGTTCACTTACGGGTGCTTATTCCATGGTCATTACTGACAAATTGACTACTGTAGATCTTGACGAATTCCGGATTAGTTAATATGATATGGACTATGCACTACGCTATGAAAATACTTACAGCGTCACCTAGCAGCGAAATTCCAAGTTAGCGTTCTCGTCTTGAAAAACGATAACAAGGTCGTGAACAGATACGGAAATAAAGTAGTTTATAGAGGTTTTTTATTGTTTTAATATACGTGGACGCTCTCACCAGTGGATTAGAACAGCAATTCCCAAACTGTTTGGTTGCGCGGACCACCTGTTGTATAAAAAATATTTTTGCGGCCCCCTAAGTAAGTGCACAAGTAAAAAAAATACTAACATATAATACATTTATACAGTAGCTGCTCGTGTTAAATCACCGGGGAGTTGCAACAACGTCAAGTTCTACACTGTGTTAATTAATTCTGTATGACTTAAATTAGTAGCTTTTTAATTAATTCTCAATTGTTTAATAATTAGTTAATTAAAACTTATTATTAGATTTTTTATTTCGAATTCTTTTTAATAAAGAAATTTTAATTTAGAAATTGCTATTTTTTTAACTAACACAATTATTAAGAATTTTTAAAATGATTTTTTACTGTTGTTTTTGCTACGTCCCTCGACTGAATTTTTGAAACAAAATTCATTGAAAGCTGTTAGTTGAAATAAATACATATGTAGGAATAAAGGTATTATTTATAGATATTAATAAAAACATTAGAACGAAATCGGCTCTTTTATTTTTATTTCGAGCGAAATTTTCAATAACGTTTTCCACAGTATTGGTATGACCAACAAATGACATGAAAACTCTCGTGGACAGACAAACACAATTTCTTTGATGGTTTTCTCCCAAAATTTGCTACATTCATAAATTTGTTGCTGAGATCCATCCCACGTTTCATTTCTCTATCTGTCTCGGGTTTTAAATTATTATGTTCATATGAACACGGGAAAAAACATTCTAATTTATCTGCAATACTTTTTTAAGCTAATTTTTTAATTTATCATTAGTTATTTCTTCATTCACATTTATTATTCATTATCAAAGTAATTGATTTTCGAGTTTTATCTCGTGAAACATTGCTGCTTACCTACCAGAACAATTTTCCAAACATTCTTCTGCAGTGAAAAAACGTTTAAAACGAATCCCTATCTCGTGGGATTGTGAATCGTTATTCCCTATCTCGCTACCTTTCAGACAGCTCTCGGCCTAGTTAAATCCCCACTGGAAAGAAAGGAAGACAAAGATTGCAAAGTAAATGCGCATGCAAAAGCAGACGAAGTTGGAGCAAAGGAAATTTATAGTTCTCGAAGAGGGAAAAGCTTTCTGAGAAGACAGCGGATAGGGAAAATTCTCTGAAGTAACCTTGGTTTTTCTCCAGCTTTTCCGCTCAGCTGAAAGCATTGATAGTTAATTTTATTGATGAATTTCGATATTACATGCAAAACTAAATAAATAACAGATTTACGGAACGGCGTTTCATTCCGGAGTACCGCGAGGACGCGAAGAGTCCGATGCACCTCCACGTCTAATTAATAAATGGGCTTTTAATTAAATTAAAGTTTAAATATTCGAATATGGTATTTAAAAATCAGATGAAATAAAAAGAGGGAAGGAAAATAAAGCTGGGAAAGCAAAATGTGTAGTGATTTTTATTGGAAAACACTGCAAAACCGCTAGTATAGTGTGGAAATTTCGAAGTAGGGGGCTTTCCGTGTCCTGATCCGTATTTTCACTATTATAACAGTGCCGCAACAATGAGATATTAAAGTAGAAGTCTAACAAGGTCAGATAATATGAAGGAAATCGAAGTTTAGCATGAAAAAGGTGATGTAATTAATTTTTTTAGCTGTCGTTAAAAAAGCGCGGGTTTTACAACGTAGCGGTTTAGCGAGGCCGAAACGTAGAAATTTTGAGGATTTTAGATAACTAATTTAATTTATGCACTGAAAAAAGCCGGAATCTGCAGTCCCGAAGTCCCTATACACGAACCGCCACTGTATTTATATATTATACTAGAAGATTTGTGCACGTCTAATACGGGCTTTTAGATTGCAAACAATATAACAGATCTGATTGTCACAGATTTACTAACGAAAGTGTTTGAAGAAAATCTCATGTAGATTGCTAAAATGCTTAAGAAATATAAAAAAGCAAGAAAAACAGAACTGATGAGTCAACTGACACTTACTTTCGTTTTGTGTTAATAACAGTGCTGTGTTTCAACTTGAATTTCACAAAAATAAAGAGAATGATTTACAATATCCTAAGTTTCTTGTTGATGAATAAGTTCACGTAATTCTGAAAAAAATGCAAGGCCTTTTTTCTTGAGTTAGACCAGTGGAATAGAGAGAACTCAACATTACGGAAACGCTCTTTCAAAGATAAGGGAAATTCACTTCCCTTCTCAAACCCCGCAAGGACTCCGAACCCCTCTCCGAATTCTAGGACCCCCCCGTCTTCCCTAAATCCTCTGGGGGAGCCACGCCACGCTGCGGGTGTGATTGGCACGTAGCCACGCCCACTTTCCTGAGCGTTAGTGACTTCGGACGATGATTATATTACAGATGCACATATATGTCAGCAGTTCAGTGGCGAATCCAGGATTCGGGTAGGGGGGGGCTGAGGTCATAAAAGTTTTGTATGGTAGTGACGAATGTCAAACCTCATGCTTATGTAAACCAAAACACTTTAACTTTACAAACTTACCTGACATTAAAAATCATAAAGAACACTGCAATACTTTCGATAATTTAATAAAAAATACAATGAAATAACTAGCAAAAAATGTTTTCGACCGCGTCAACACTACAAGTACAAGTGGGATGTCTATAAATGTTGGAAAATTTTCGACCCTTGCAAGTCAGATAGCAATGTGGTCACTTGTTTTTTTATTATTTCTTTAATGAAAATTAAGAACAAACTTCTAGTGATTTTAAATAAAATCAAGAATTTTGGTTTAGCTCTGGGGGGCTGCAGCCCGATAGCCCCCTGGATTCGCCACTGGCAGCAATTAGTAAAGCTTACTGCAAAAGAATTAAAAATATATTGTTTATTAATCAGAAAAAAACAAATGACGACTCTTGAAGCTTCCCTGACTTCAACTCTTGAACAGCGTTCCGCGGCTCACTAATACGCAATCTGCGGCTCACAAGTGGGCCGCTGTCCATAGGTTGGGAACAGCTGCTACAGACTATGAGCGGATTCGCTTGTTACGTGACAGACCCATCAGTTTTACGACAATAAAATCTAGCAGCAAAGGGGAAAAAACAAAATATTGGTCATCTACGAAGTACGATCTTTAGCCACCCCTCGTCTTAGGCCTACAATCTTCATACGAATAGGGTTGTCATCACTTCTTTCGCTTTATCGTGTCTTCCGAGAGCAATAAAAACCTGATTGCTTGCGGTGGCTTCGACCTTGCACAGTGGAAACTGTATGTTTGTGATAGAAAACTTCTGTTTGTTTGGCTTAGAAAAAGTGTAGGAAGTAAGCTTGAGACCGTCCTTCCCTTTCTCACTCTCTCTCTCTCACTTATGCACAATCAGAAGTCCCATTCTGTTTTATTCGTAAGGGGGACTACTTTCCATCGGGAAATATGACAACGTGGCCAGACCGCAACACACAGTGTCCTCATTGTTTCGAGCGAAGCGACCAGTTGGCACCGCCTTTCTAGTACTTTATAAAATTTCTTGTTATTGCATTTTAACGTATTTTAGGTTGTTTCTAAGAGCTATATCGCTACTTTTCACGAACAAAAAGACCAAACCAAAAAACTGGTTTTATTTCAGTTTCGAATGATGCAAGTCCAAGCTTTAGTTAAGGCCGCAGTGATAGAATCTTGGTTTCGGATTCGTAGAGTCAGGGGTTCTAGACCAGATTCCATCAATGGTTCGTCATGCAATAGGGCTTAGAGTGCGCTAAATCATTTGGAATCAAATGTTCTTCAGCAGTTATGATGTGGAAGTGCGGAGAGCGGGGTTTCGACTTAGTTGTTATCTCATCAAGGTTCAATATTTCTAAGTCTATTACGAACTTGACCCTCGGGTACTTTCAAAACAGGGCTTTAACCGAACTAAACTACACCTAGTTTAAATTCACGCTGTTATTCTTATATTGTAGAATATTTTTCGGTGTGGAAGTTTGGAGCGAGAGTGGCTGCTCAGGTGTCAACCTTGTCATCTCACTGCGATTCAAAATTTCGAGCTCGGTCCCAAAGTAGCTCTCATATTCCTTTTTTTAAAAAAACTTAGTGTTAATATAACTAAACTAAACTTAGAATATATTTTATTGCATGCTTATAACTTCAAATCCTAAGTCACTATTTCGATTAGCAAATAAAATAAAAAAAACATTCTTAATTATAATGTCTTTAGAAAGTTAAAAATATCCCCTTGTTGCAAGCAATATGATGAACACATCTCTAGTTTCCTCTCTCCAATTACATAACATTTCCTTAACGATAAATATTAAAAAACAGACAGGATATGACTAAACAGCTGCATAAATACACGAGAAATATATTCTTGCAATTGAAATGCTTTTAATGATGAACACTGAGATAAATAGGTGCAAGCCAATCAAAGGAAAAATTTTGACTCACGATATTTTACGATTCGCAACTAGTGTGCGCAGCTGTAGATATGAAACATTAATTGGCTGTTGTTATCCAAGATAAAATAATGACCTCTGAATGGACAAAATAACAGACCTGATTCCAGAATTTTATTCCTTAAAATTTAGA